>JAVKLA010000088.1:39737738-39757376 GCA_034782735.1 Sagittarius serpentarius | reverse complement strand
ACATTCAGCTGCATTCCTTTTAAGATAACAGTCAAATAGTGAGATAACAGTGAAATAGGCAGGGTTATTTTTCTGCTTGGTGTCTGAATTATTACTATTATGGTTAATGGTGTTGGAAGGTGATGTTTGCTTTTGCTGGTCATGAAAACTGACGTAACATTGTACATGTTTATCTGGATCTAATGTACTAATAGCGTGGTGTGTAATAACACTATAGGAATATAGGTTTAAGCATGCAGTTAAGGGTAGGGCGGATTCATGATGTAGAAACTTACATGGAACAAAGCTCCCTTTCTACTCCCAACAAGTCTGTTGGGGTTGACTTTGTTTGGAAAGTCAAAAGAGTTGTTGATGTTGGCGGCAAAGTCCCCAGGAGAGACCTGAATTTTCATCTGGTCATGGGGTTTTGGCCGCTGAATTTGTTAAGAAAAGGAACAAGCCACCTAATACAGACTAAGTATTTATAATATTGACTTCTTCAAATACTATAGCTACCTGTCTGTTTCACAGTTGGGTAATTTAAGGCTTATTCCTTATGCTGATTCAAGTGATGGAAGAAAATGGAGAAAAAATGCGTGCTTGTGACTAGAGCAAATTCAGTGAGATCACTGAACATTATTAGTACATTGTGGAAAACTTTATAAGGAAGAGAGAAGTAAATGACTTTTTATCCTGAAAATTTGCAGCTTATAACATCATATGTAATTTGTTTTCCATTTATGTGAGGAAACAATTTCAAAGTTCTTAATGATAGGAAAAACACAGTATGCATTAGTACTCTGTGAAATGAGTGTCTTATAACTCTACTCGAAGCTCCAGTAGGCTGTCATATACCAATGTCAATATTTAACTTCAGGAGATAAAATGCCAGCATATACTATGCAACTGGCCAAAACTGGCAAGACAGTGGAGAAGGATGCCAGTCCGAACTAACTAACTGGCTTGCACAGGAGATTAAGGAAGTTGCCCAGGCTGAAGTAATTTTCAAAGGGTATCTGTTTGACACCAGCAAATGGTATTTCCAAGAGTGTCTCTCACACTGCTAACTAACTTAACTTCTTTATTGTAAGACTATACTGGCAGATCTGAAATGGTGCTGTTCTATGTCAAAGCGCTCTTATTCTTCTGACTCTGGGCAAGGGCCTTGCTCATTGCTGAGTCCTTCTTTCTGGTTCACCCTTTCCTTGTCAGGTACCCACGTATACTCACTATGTAATGGGCTGTTCTTATTAAGTGCAAAATGTATGTCCATATAAGAAACACCATCTGAGAGAAAAGTTCGTCAGATCAACTGAAACGCTAGCTATGTTTGCCTAGAAATTCAGAAACACGTACTACCCAGTCCAGTGTGCTGCTACGTTTATCAAATAAAGCATCTTCTAACAAAATTCCTGCTCACTAGGGATATGAAGTGTCTTGCTGGAGGGTGTGGGGTGTGGTAGTTTCTGTGGTAAAGCTGCTAAGATGTCCTAGATTTTTTTTAAGTGATATGAATTTTAGCTGGATACTTTGCCAAAGCAATGTCACCTTCATTTGACCAACAAGAAATAAATGCTTCCTTTCTTTTCCAGTTCTTTCAAAACAAAACAATCGCAGAGGTGACTGCCTGCAGTCTGGAAGTATATTTTCTCATGCTGTAATCTGATAAATTTAGCTGAATAGTTGAAAATATTCAGCAAGTGAAATTAATAAGTACAGTTTTGAAATAGTAGCATTAAACAAGTCTCCTAATTTTTCATTATTTATGCTGAAAATAAAATGCAGCAAATGTAACAGCTAGCCAGCCTTCTAAAGCAACGTATAACTGCTTAAGCAGTCAGTTCTCATCTTCCACCACAGTACAATTTAGTTTACTATCAGTTTTTAGTATGTAGAGCATGAACATAAGTAGTCCAGACACGTTCAGATCTGTAGGTATACAGTAATCCCAGCATGAAATACTAAAAGAAAAGAATCATCTGAAAAAACTCTTATTAAGTAAGAATAAAAATGAGAGGAAAGTATTATGCTTAGAAGCCACGGAAAAGGAAAAATCAAATTAGAAAAGTGCCAGGTTTGGCTATGTTAATATCAACCTGACTATTTCAAATTTTTCCAAGAGGAACTTGTGAACATGCCAGCTTACATAAATAATAACCAGTGACATATACAAGTTAAGTGTAGGGGTAAAGTAAGGCTTTAAGAAGTAGTTGAAAATGCTCCAAACATCAATGGCATTTTAAAGGACTTCATAACTATCAGCTGCCTAGCAGAGCAGCAAAAGCAACATCATCTAACCTTTGGGCACAACAAATCTCCCCCATTCGTCTTTAGTATCGCATATCACATCTAAAGCCCAATAGCAAGCTGTCCTCACCGAGAGCACGTTTTGAGGGTTTTGGATGTTATAGACTGGGGAAATACCCAAGGACAGAGACAGTTAGTTAAACAAAAATCCCATGGTGTATAGTGGCCATTAATGACAGAAAAAATATCTGAACTGGTCATCTATTCAGTTCTAGTTTTCAGTCATAGTCCACTCCAGAACAATTCAGATGATGATAACTATCTGAAGTTATATATTTATGTGACTTTAAGAGGTTGTTCAGAAGAGAAATACAGAATATTATATATCAACAGTTACTGTTGAGGACTGTTGAGAAAATGAAAACATTAAATGTTCATTTGAATTCACAACACTGAATGGGCTATCAAACCAATCTCTTTAAATGTACGTTTCATGTCTACAGAATGACCGTCAGGAACGATATTACAGCTCTTAGGGAAGGAGCTGTATTTGCTAGTAACATTTTTCTTTTTTGCATTCCAAATGCATATTCAAAACTGTCATATTTTTTCACATCTTATACTTCTGTAACATGTTTGGATGGTTTAAAATGTGTGTAAAATGCCATTTCCCGCCTAATTGGCTCAATAAAATGTAATGTCATTAAGTACATTTTAAATATGCTGATGTACAATTTGAGGGTATTTCTATTTGTCATGTCTATATGACTAGGTATATAAACATCCTGTCTCCAATTATGTACATACATGTGGACTTCTGTGCCATTTCAAGCCCCATTAACTTTAGGTGGGCTCCCAAAGCCGAATGCACAACAAACTGCAGACTGGATACACCTGCAGAGAAATTAGAAGACTGGACACAGAGGTCTGTGTTAAAAGTGAGATTCAAATCAAGACTGTCTCAATTTGAATGCAATCCCTTAACCCCCAAACCATCCTTTCCTTACTAGAGTCTAATCAACCAAAATCTTTAAGGAGACAAACAAACAACAGTATTTTTCTCATACACGTGGACATTGCTGCTGTTATTACTGGTTTTAGGAAGTAAGATTTATATCACTGGAACTCACTAAATGTCAGTAATTTCCACTTACTTGAGTAGCATCGTTTAACTGCTACTTTAAGTACCCACATGGTATGTGCTCTAATGCAAGAATGTAACTTTAACTAGAATAGTGCAAAAAACCCCAAACCCCCAACAAACCATCTTTCACAGCCAAACTCTCCCCATCTTGGTAGTTCTTGAAATTCTAGCCAATCTAGGGATATCTTCTCAAACGGGAAAATTTATCTTGCAAAATTCCTAGTCTTGCTAATTAAACTGATTTTTTTTTTTAATTAAATGCCACTGCTCTGAAAAGTAGAAAATTGCTATACAAGATTAAAATATGCTAAGACAACCTGAAAGGTAAAAAAAAAAAAAAAAAAAGTATTGTTTTTAGCAAATTCACCTATTGGGAATGGTTTCTGAAACTTTCTCTTTGGAACTATGTGGAACAGGGATAATTTTTTCTTTTTTTCTTGGGGAAAAACAAAAATCCTACTGTAAATACTAAATAGTAGTTGAGCCCTGAAAACAATATACTACCCGATTGTCTAAAACTAAGCCAAGTAACTCACAATAAAGGCTGAAAACTGTGAATCTGCAGGTAACAAATCCGTACTTGAAATGGAAAGAGCAATGACCTTAAAGGTCTTTTCTATTTGAAGCCTGCTATGGTTTGGTTTAGTCTTACGCCATTCAACAATGCATTGCTTCAGTCTTTAGACATTTGATGTTCCTGCACAAATAACATAGGACATACAAGAGGCACAGATGCTTCTGTTGCTTTGAAAAATGAACTAGGTGAAAGATAGCACTGCAGTTTTACCTCTGGCTGTCTATGTTCAGGTAAACTGAAATCCACCCATTTAATATAATTTGAATTTTTGTAAGTAGTTTAATACCAAATACATTTTCAAGGGGAAAAAAAAAGACATTTTGTCTATTGACCCTGTAGCTGCATTCCTCAAGTCAGAAAAACATCATGGTGGGGGACAGCAGGCATTAAAATGGGAAAAGTTAGTGGAAATTAATAGGAAGCTAAATTCAAGGGTATCTGTAAGGCTTCTTTGCAATCGCAGTACAGACATCTGTGCGAGTCTCTGTTTTTCAACACACCTGAGGCCTTTCACCCTCAGTTTAACAAATTAATTTCAATGTAGAGACCTCCAGCTTATTTAATTTCTTCATAGCAGTATTTCCCCCCCAGTCTCTCCCCTTACTTTCTGTTCATAATAATGGAATACTTATTTAAGCTCAAGTCAGCTTACAACTTTGTAGTCCACTGGACAGGTTAACAAAAAAATGTTAATCAATGTTTGACAGTCAAGTAAGATATCAATTTTTTTCAACATGAAGTGTTTAAAGTCCAGTCTTTTTCTAACAAGGAAATTTAAGTAAAATATTACTGCTAGTGTGACAGAACTACTAATGGAATTGCTTTGAATTCTGCTTGTTCAAGACATGACTATTGTGCCTTTGGTTCTTGTTTTAGTCCCTTGATTCAACACATTTGAATCTAACTTGGTCTTTTATGTTTTTAGAATATAAAAGGAAATATGAAATGCAATTATCATTGTATGATTATGCAATTAAGTGAAATAATTACTGTCAAATCAAAAGTCCAGAATTCAAATACTCATAATAATAATAATAATAATAATAATAATAATAATAATAATAATAATAATAATAATAATAATTTGTGACTGACATAAAGCCTGGTTCTGCCAGCTAGAGTAGTTCTTTCTCAGTCTCCCATAGGGCTTGGGGCAGTTTTGTTGCCAACTTCATTATGACAATATACACAAATTCGTTTCTATCTTGATCTTTTACTTTTTTAGCTTGTTTTCTTTTCTCATGCACCTGTATGTAACTTAATTCCTAAATGTTCTTTGATGTATGCCTTTGATTTGGCTTGTTCTAACCAAGTTCCTCATGGAAATTTACTCTGCCATGTCCTTGCCAGTGGGCAAAAAGAATGGCTTTACCGACCTCAATATAACTTGAGAAGAGATTGCAGTTAAATGTTTGTTAAACATACATTTACAACTATTTGCTGTGAAATTGATGATACTTAAGCAAAATTTTCAAGGACAGATACTTTCCCTTTTAGGTACTGGATTTCCCTTTTAGATACTGTTCAACTAATACCTAAATGAAATACCAGCTACCAATTTGCAGGTTGCAATAAGGGGCACATTTTCTCCCTCTCTCTCTGTCCCTCATCCTTATGAAATGTTGTAGATACTCTCTTACTAAAAATGTTCAGGAGCCTGCCAGAGAGAACTTGTTTATAATTCCAGTGTTGTTGAGCACATCACTTTGGTTACATTCATTCTGAACAGAGCTATTTTAGCTGTGTCAGTTAAAAACATGAGATGACTGAGACAATACAGCAGTAAGGGACAACACGGACAATCTCAGACCCAGCACCAGACATGCTGCATAACACGCTTTCTCTTTCTCACACTTCTTCTCTTCCTCGAGTAACTGATTTCTGTAGTCCTTCTCCCTGACTAGGAACACAGATCTGTTTTTTGATCTGTTCTTTTTTCCTCAATCTGAATTACTAAATTCTAAATTATATCTGAACATCTTGGTCCTATCTTGTCTCCAGTAGCGGCTAGGAAAAGCTGACGGACGACAAGATGCCACTACACTATAGGTCTCATCTTAAACACAGCGTCTGCATTAATGACAGATAAGAATATTCTTTCCAATATTTGTTAGCATTAACTAGTATAACTTTGGAAAGCCCTGTAACTGTCCACTATACATCTTCCCAGCTTGACTTCAGCGATTCCCAGAGGTAGTAAGTAAGTTAGGTTAAGTACAAAGTATGCAAAGATGCTCCTTTTTTCAATCAACTCTGTATTCCCCGTCTTTGAATTCCACCAAACACCTTACTGTTTTGTTGTGGAAAACCAGCAATCTGCCCATGTAATTTGGCATGTTATATTTTCTATTTCTGGCTGACAAGAATTCCTAACTTTTTCTTGTTTCAAGTATATCTACCTTTCCAAAGGCTTCTGGGCAACTCTAGTCTGTATCCCATTATCCCTCAATATACGGAGCACAGTAGGGCAGCTACAGAATAGGCAAAACTGCTGCTTTTTGCATGCATTACGGTTTTAATCAAGCTCTTCAGTTCTGTGCTCAGATACTTCAGAAATCTACCACATATGACTTCTTCCATGATTTACAAAGGAGGCACATATTCTAAGTATAGATAATAATTGCACCATTTAAATGATAATACCAAGATGTTTTGTATGGGGAGGAGATTCATGCAGGGCATTTTTACCACGAACAGCTCTTTCATAGGGCTATCTATCCTCACACCAGATGTCAAATACAAAAAGAAATACTTTGGCATGAATAACAAAGTTCATTTGACTGAAGGATTTACCTCCTAGGAACAAGAGCCTCATAAAATATAAACACTGGGAGCAAAGTGAGCCACGTAAGGGCTTTTGCAAAAATTAAACCCATAACTTGCCACTAGAAATGGGGTATTTCATCTGTTCAATAAGCACTAAAGTTCTCTTTGTTTTTATGGCATCGTAATCTTTGATTACTCTGATAAATATTTGGACTATACAAAACATTGCAATGAAACTAATCGCAGTTATAAAAAAACTGTGTGAAAATGAATTGGGAATGCAATGATACCAGCACATTTGAGAAAAGTTCAAATACAGAACCACATTATTTTAACTGGCTCCCGGCCTCATTCTTTTATGTCTCCATGTAGTCATTTACACCTGAGGAAAATGCTTATGAAAGTTGTTATGCTTGCTGGCTTTGTGTAAGCACGATTAGGTAACTGTACCAGGCATGGAACACCAGCCTCACTCTGTGTGACTGGCTGAACCCAAACCACACAACTGAGTAGTAGCAAATTTTAGCAAAAAAATGTGGTCCTGTGTTGAGGATTAGGTCTCTCTGTGCTGAACCCTATTTGGGGAATTCATACTCTCACTCACAACAACTGTGGAAAAAACAGCCTCTGTCCCAAGAGGGAGATCTTTCCTTCCCCCTTCCTTTCAACTCACCCACTATTTCCCTTTGTTTTGATTTTATTGCTCAGACAACAGACAGGAACATCATACTGCTGGCAGGTTATGTGCGTAATCTTACTCCACTCTTTGATTAAAATTACAACTCTCTCCATACTTATTACAGTACTCTGAACGAATGTAAGGCTGCAGAAGGACTCTAGGCATGTCTGTATTGTTTCACAGTGTAAAGACTATTCAGTGCTATTTATTCTTTTACAGTAGGAGAGGGAATCCCTCTTGTCATTCAGAGCACCGCGCACCATTCAGATGCCAGGGGCCTATATTCTGCCCACAGTTGAGCTGGAGAAAATCTGTGATCAAGAAGAGCAACTCAAGAAGAGTTTTCCAATACCTAGAACTGCTTTTTATAATTCAATGCAAGGAAAGTGATCAGACTTCTTTGGGGGCTAGAAAAAAGCAACACGATTACTTTCAAAAGCAAAAAGCTTTTCTCTACCTCATTGTATTCTGAGCAGGTGCATTAATGTAAATAAAGTTCAAGCGCAAATCATGTCAGATAAGAAAGTAATTCCCCGTGGTGAAAGTCATGCTCAGTATAGCACCAGCAACATTTATGAAGTGGTAACAAGAATATATTTGAATCAATGGGCTGCATATTTATAACACTGATGCGATAGTGTCACGTACTGTCAAATATTTTTAACGTATTACTTCTAACAGATAAAGTCTGCGTTTGGTTCCAGCAGACTAAATCCAGAATAACTGAACCAAAGCCAATGGACGTACTTCAGATGTCACTGATTGGAACAAAGAATGTGAATTTGCACTTAGCATTTATATAGTCCTTTTCATCTTCAAAGAGCATCACAAACATTAGCTAGTTCTAATTCTCTCACAATGACCTTCACGCTAACCTTTTGGGATAAAAGTGATACAGTGTAAGAAAAAACCTGACAAGATGTGTAATCAAGCATACACCAAGCCTCCGATGTGTAAACTAGTCTCTGCCTTGACCGCTATCTCTGTCTCATGGTAGATTTTATCTCATCAAGAATATAAGGCCTTTCACCATAGCTCAAGTATTAATTCACCATAGAATGTATTTTACTAAGAGAAGATGACGGTAATAATCCTTGAATAACAGATTTACTATCATAGTTATAGCATACAGCTATTCCTTTTTAACAGATAAGGAATTCACAATAATACTGCATCAAAAAATTTTCTGGAAGCTGTCACAGGACAAGCCAGGGTCACACCTAGTTTAGATGGTGGGATTCCGTAGCTTTGAATTCCTGCTCTTCAGTCATTCTGGGATTTTTTTTTTTTTTTTACTCATTCAAATTAGGAATTTTGTAAGTCTTTTTTAAGAAAGCTTTCTTAGAAGCAGTAGAAGCTTCCTTTATGTATCAGTTCTCTCTGCCCTCCAACCCAGACTTGCTATTTGATTATCATTCTGGGTGGCTCTATGCCCAGAATCTTGAATAAGTTCCTCATGTTCCAGTTGCTTGCGCACTTTATACAGAGGAATAGATTGAAGCAGACAGTACTCATTTTCATGGTGACCCAGAACAGCTACTGTTACAAGAACACCTTTAATCTCCTGTTTCTTGTTTTTGAATTGAATTCAAGTGGGGAGAGATGAAAGAAAGTGTCTCACAAATCTGCTGCTACAGCTGGTATTTCTTAGTTTATCATATGCTAGCTCTAATTCTCTTTGATTCTTCTTAAAATTATTGTTTCTACTTCTTAATTTGACAACCAGGCACTCATTGGTATTTTTTGACTATGAAAAAACCCTCCCCTCCCTCTTTCTTGTAGCTACTATCTCAGGAAAAAAACCCCAAACTTACTGCCTTGTGATATCAATGTATGAATTTAACTTCTCCCTTGGTAGGTTTTCTTACGCAGCGTACAAATGAGCAGCGGAATAATACTTTGTTACTTACAGTTCAGGAAAAGACTTACAAAATAAACTGAAGAATGAAAGAAGGATAAGGGTCACGCTGATATGAAGGGCATCAGTTGCACTGCAGTCCATTTTGGATTTCTTGCAGGAACACACTTGTAATTTCAGTTCTGTGTTGTTAGTCAGAGGTGGTTTTCCAGAATCTGTCACTGAGATTGGGATGTTGTAATTGGCCTTTTTCAGGTTTTGAAGCAGGATGACCTGGGCATGAGTATCTGCAAAGGGTAAGGTGAGAATTAGCCAAATAGCGGTTGTTTGGAAGAGAAGAAGAATCTGCAAACAATATCAGACACGCCACAGTTACTCATGAAAATAAGAAGAAACCGAGAACACTCTAAGAAAAAGATTAAAGGATTGAACTGGAGGTAAGAAGAGGCATTACAAAAATTCTTTCATGGGCTGACAGCTAATTGCAAACTTATTCCAAACTCCACCAAAAGAAAGACTTTTAAGAGCCCCTTTTGTTTAAATACATCACTTGGTCTGCAAATTACTGGCAGAATTTTCTTGTGGAAACTCATATATTAATGAAATGCTAAAGCATATCACCCCCGAAGCAACACAAGAGGGAAGAGTAGATCTATTTGCCAAAGGAAAAAACCCTACTTACAAGGAAGTGTAGGCAAAACTGCTTCCCCAGTTTGACTGAGAAGACAGCAAAGGGAAGTAATGCCCCTTCAGATCCACAGATCTGCTCCACCTGAGCAACAGCAGGTCAAAACAGCTATTGGTACCCAGGTGAGTGTGGTAACTCTTTTAGGGGGTTTAACAGAGTGGTTGTTTGACATTTGGAGAACAGCAAAGAAAATGACAACTCCAGTTTGTCCTGCAGGTAGGTACAGACACCACATCCATCTTTAGGTTTTTTTAAGAATATGAAGTGAACTGCTAAAAGATTTGATAGTGACAGAGATAAATAATACATTCTAGAAAACAAATAGAAATAATCTACATTAAAAAGAAATGCAGTACTTTGTGCCCACAATTTGCCATACGAGCCTTCTGTAATTGCGTATCATGTGCTTTGATCCTGTTACCAGCAGTGTTTGGTCCCAGTGCATTTGGGTATTTTATTTGTGAAGAGTTCAAGTACATTGCTAAAGCCCATGCAAAAGTTTCATGCTGTCCTATAGCAAAGCCTTGTGCATCTCATGAAAACAGATTCCATGTCATGAAATACGGTAATCTTTACAGAACTATAAGTCATTAGTAGCCTTTCTTTAATGCAAAGCTAAAAGAGAAATGTTTCGTCAATGTAATAAGAAGAGGAAAAAAGTTCAGATTTCAAAGAAAATGCAGACTATTAGTATGTCCCATCAGGCAGCTGGTCTGGGCAAAACCAGCGCAGTGTAAAGCAGCAGTAATGGGTCCACCCTGCAAGACTTTCATGCACAACTGCTCCTGAATTCACATAATGGGCAGCCTCAGGGTGAGTATACAGGGATGTAGAGGTGGGAGGACTCAACGCGCAAGAAAAAAAAAAAGTAATAGACTTACTGTTAAGCTTGGTGATTCTCCACAATTTTTCTGGGCCAGATTGCTTACTCAGTTCAAATTTGAACGGATCTGTGTTGGGATGAAGGTCTTTGTCTGATGCTCCTAGTACCACTACACTGAGGTCTTTTGCATCGTCACAAACTTTTGCCAGTGTTGGATAAAGGGATGGGACATTGTCATTGACATCCTCCAAGGTGATGTGTAAAGTTCCTGTACCTGTAGCAGGAGGGTTACCTATATGAAAACACAAACATATGTTTGTTTATTAAATTATACTTCCGTGAACTCTTGCTCTTACCTGTACCTGCATGCTTGCAAAGGGAAATAATTTTTATAGTTTTTACCTCTGTTATATGAAAACTACTGCTTTAAAAAACTGATGAGTCACTATTGTAAATTCGTTGCTGTATTTTCAGAACGCAGCCTGTCTGATTCTCTACAGTATGGATAATTATTCTAAGGAAATCTCTGGGAGAGGAATATTTTGACGTTAAAATGAGATTAGGACATGAATAGATATCTGGAAAAGAATCTGCTCACAAACACATACTGAGAGAAACATAGCAGGAAACATCCCCTAGATAGACAGCATGGTATTAAAAGAATCAAGAACAAGACAAGTAAGAGGAAAAATGACAGCGGAGAGGAATCAATTTGTATGGCGGGTGCCCATAAACAGAACAGGACCAGATCATTCCCCAGCAACCCTTAGGGCCACATTTAGTCATGTCAGCAGAAGTGAAACCTGTCAACATGCAACTCTGGAAAATGAGATCTTTTATTTACCCAGAGCCCCCCTGTGTTAGCAGTTGAGTTTCAAGCTTTCTCCAATTATTTGCCAGCCTGCCTGAGCCCTGACCTGAAAGAACCGGCTTCCAAGGTGAGGATGTTGTTTATTCACCATGGTACCGCTACAAGCCTTTGCGCCAAGTCTGTGACTGACAAACCAGCCGTGGCGCTGGAAGTGTTTGTAATGGAGACGTCTGCCCACTGGGAGCCGGACTGAGACTAGCACCTCATTTCACAGAGGTCAGAGAGGAGCTGACAAGTGGTAATAATTTTCAGTCACTACAGACGTGTGCCGTGATTGAGCCAGTAACCTACTGCTTTCAGTCTAAAGCTCAGTACCTTATTACAGATCCTTTTGCCATCGCATTTTAACTGATCTCAGAGTTTTCTAAATGCACATTACTTCCTTCGTTGTGTCATGTACTTAATTTCTCATTTGAAATGCTGCACTTGTGGGTTGTTTGTGATACTCGTTTTTCTGGTTTAGTACACAAGATCTATGTTCTCTGCACTTCCCTTAGCTATAAACCCTTAGCAGGCAGAAAGGATTCAAGAGGTTGCACTTAACCTGTAAAGCACTAGTGCGATGTGTCACGGTAGTTTTAAGTTTAGCACTGAAAGAGGTACCCTTTAGCATAATTACCCTGCCTATAGCAGCCCAATAAACTATAGAATTATTGCTGCACTGTGAGTGCATCCTAAGGGAGAAGTATATAAACTGTGGTCTGGATCTGATAAACTACGAACTGTAGCAGAATGCAATTAGTCCTTTCAATAACAAATGTGACTAATGGTGACACTTCATCTGTTTCATGCACACATAAATGCATAACAAAGGCAGAATTTTATTGGTTCTTTAGCTTCCCCCCCTCCTCATCTTGCACTTTGTCATCAGAAGGGTTAGGGTTGAGTTCTTTTTAATGAAAAAGAAATTATTTTTCACTTTTTATTGGACTAATTGAATTTGCAGAAAGACTCCAATACATTTTTTGTTCTTGATATATTATTAAGTAAAGTCATACGGCAGAATGGATGAAAAGACATTCGAGTATTTGAAATATGATCATAAAAGCCAGCCTTTCATGCACTTAATTAAACTGCTGTCTTTAATTTTGAATGCATTATTTCCACACTGGACTGATAATGTCTTATGCACTGCCCTTCTTATCTTTCTCTGAAGTCGGTAATATTAAAATCCACCTTTTGAAATTAAGAAGCCAACAGCATTATGAATGTACTGTTATTTTGTCAAAAGCAGATATGGCTGCATTTTCTCTGCCATGCAAATGTTTCACTCTCTTTGTACAGCTTATGGGCCAGTCAATTATTACGCACAAATAGAGAGAAAGGAAATAGCTTCTGTCCATTTCAATGACTTATTCTCTGGTTGGTTTATTCATAATGATTTAAACAAAATCTTTTGGTGATTTATGAAAACCTCCAAAAGAAAAAAAAGCAAATGTCAAGGTCATAAACTGTAGCTTGTTAACATGCATGTCATAAAAAAATACAACAAAAGATGAATCAAGGAAAAATGGCCACAACATATCCATTGGGAATATATGACTTTCGTAAATTTGACAGTATGATGCCTTTGAAATAATTAAAAAATCTCATGATCTCCAACAGATTTGGTTTTGAAATGAAAGATTTCCCTAGCATATTTTAATTCTGAAATAAAACTTCTCTTAATTTCTATTGTAAAACCTTGCAGCTGAAAGCAGAATTAATGCATAAACCAAGACACAAAGGGCTCTGTCCAACAATCCTTGGGAGCAGCTCTTCAAAAGAGCTCCGCTCCCATTTTTGTCACTGAACTGAACCGTCCATTCCTCCAGAGGCTGAACACTTTACACCTTTAGGTGCATTTGGAGCCGTTTGGGATAGAGATAATTTCAAATTCCTGCTAAGGCTCCCACAAGTGGCACAGCTGTGAATACACCAAGACAAACATACGAAACAAAACAGCATTACTCACATGTGTAAAAGCGACTAAAACAGAGACTGAAGGATGGCTAACTTTATACAGAAAGAAAGGGAAAGCTTGATACTGAATCCTGATTTTAATAGGGCAAGACTGAGAACCTTAACAAGTAATCTTCAATGGGACCGAAGTGCAAGTAAGATCTTTCAAGTTAGTTACGGTCTGTGGGACTGCAACTTTGATCAGCAGCACTAAGAAAGTACAGATTCATCTTAGAACGTGCTGCAGTTGGAAACAGATGATACACTTATCTGAACTGGATCAGGACTGGTAATGTCTTTGCATCCTGGCATTAGACTGCATACAAAGCTTCTAATAGCAGTCTTCAGTTAGGCAATAGCTACTGCTGTTGTAAGATGCAACAAGTGAAAAACAGACTAACAAAAGTAGTTCTGCTTTATGAGTTAGAGTGTGCCATAGAAAGAATATGATGGGGTCTATTGTCTGGGAAGAGAAGCTGTAATGCAAGGGACTGTTACCAGAAGATGTAGATGTTAAATTGGATTTTAGTGCTAACAGCATAAATGACCATGTTGCTACCTTTAGTTAAAAAAAATAGTTTCAAAAGAAATATTACAAAACCAGATACTTTGTATACGTCTGTATACCTGAATTTTAATGAAAAACCGTGCAGAATCGTATTAGAATTATTAGTGTAAAGTCTTAAATTGTAAGCCCGCTGTAGAAACACACGGCCAAGAAACTTGAAAACTGGCATTCAGTTTTGGTCCAAAAAGTTCCCATGGGAACAATGATGGGATTTAGACATCTAACTACTCAAATGAGACTGCCAATCAGGTGGTTAGTTTCTTAAAAGATACCAATTACGCACAATGATGGCCATGGACTAAGATGATGACATTTCTCTTAAGTATCAAGACTTGCATAAAATGGCATGTCTAACAAGCAATCGTATGGTTGAATGGCTGATGATGCATTTAATCTGAGCATAACATTTTTATGGACATGAAGAGGCATTTCATGTTCCACTTTCTAGTTTTTCTGCAGAAATGTGATGCTGTTGTGTACAGATTTCTCATATGGCTGAGCTGTGCTCCATGAAATTAAAGACAGTATCTGAACTGTTTTGAAACTGAATTAAGACATTCCTAATCAGTTCACATTGAAATACCAACAGCTTTCGTTTATTTGACATGACAGCAAAAGTACAGGGTTAGGTATCACCACACAGCAGGTGAGATTTTTCCGATGTCTTGCACAACAAGAAGCCAAACACCCCTTAAAAGCCAGTGAAAGTTGAGAACTTAATTTTTAGGGGTATCCAAAGAAAAACTCAATGTGACTGAGGGTTGCCTGCACAGCATCCTATGTCTTTGCATGATGTAAACGCACTTGCGCTTCTATCTTGTCTTCCTACTGTTAGCATCATAAAAGACTGATAGAAGGATCCACACTGCATGAGTAAGTCTACAGTCATGTCTCAATGTCTCACCATATCTTGTGCAGGCATATCTACAGAAGATTTAAAATAGTCACTGAAGATGCTAATAACTACGTAGCCTCAAATTATTAGTATGAAAGTTGTTTTATTATGTTCTAACTCAAAGTGTGATTTTCATGGAGCATTTTGAGTTCATACATTTTTTTCACTTAATGCTAAGAAAGCCTCGGGGAACACAGTGCTGGCTGCACTGGTATCTGGGCCACGTCAATCTGCTATTTTCACATTCAGTAGTGTTTGTTTTTCTCCACTAACTGAGGTCTATCAACAACAGCAACAGTGGGAGAAACAGTTTAGGCACTTCGTTGTTGGAATCACAACAGTTATCATGTTTAGACATTCTATTCTCTTCTAGGAGTACAGCAGAGCATGAGCCTAGTTAAAAGTAGCCATCCATCTACACTAAATTGCCAGTGTGTACTTACAGAAGCTGTCAGAAACATTGCTCTAAACTGGTAGAACATTTTCAGGGTAAAAGAGTTGTTTAAATGCATCTCAAAGAGAAAAAAAGTCATGAAGATCTAATCCTTTTCTTCCAGCTTTCCCTTTCTGATTTGCAGCAAATCTCAAGATTAGCCTCAATGACGCCGATTACATTTTCCAAGCATTCAAAACCATATTCAGAACTTAGAAAATGAACAGATTTGGACATTTGAGATTACAGTGAGTTTAGCTTGTCCTTGAAAATGAAAATGCGTATTCCTTAAAGCAGTGGAAAGGTGGTAAGAACATAGCCAAGTAAAACAATTGCTTGAACATTGCTGCTTAAAACATAAAATGGTATTCTTTGGTCAACAGACCACCCAAAATCAAAAATTAAACTGATGTTGTCCATCCTACCTTGAGCTTTCCGAGTTCTGAAATTTTTAAATCCCTCTTTGGAAAAACTGAGGTGTATTTTTTTTTTTTTTAAGAATTGGGTACTTAAAATATTTTTATTTTAAGATTTAAAAGATATTATAAACTAAACAAATTGGATATAATAAGAATATTCATCAGGTAAATAAAATTTCATTTAATTTGTGAAAACCAACAGGAAAATCCTCAAGAAATATTTTCTCTTCTAGTTTGATTCTTTTTTTTTAGTTCGACACCAAACTTGACTTGATCTAAATTAGAACAAGTTGCACAAGGGAAAACAAGGATTATCAAACACAAAAAAGTACATTTCCACATGCTATGTGAAAATAGGCTTTAAATAAATCAGATGAAAGTCAAGTTTATTTGTAAATAATGTAATTTGTTTAGTGGCAAGGCTAAGGAACAAAGCATTGATAATCAACTAACAAGAAAAATGCCAGACACAGAAATCAAAAAGTGTTAAGACTGGGAGGCAATGAGCTGCGTGTTTTCACTTATATTTAGAAAGTTCACCTAATGGTATCAAAAGCTAAACATAGGAAATCTTCTCTGTTCAGAACTCTAATGGTTTGTATCTTGGTCATTCATTACAGCAAAGGAATATTTATGTAAATGCCTCTACTTAACAAAATCTAATTAGAAGCAAATACCAAAAAAGGGAATTTAATTTGAACTGTTATGCTTTTTTTTTTTAAGAACGTCAAAGACCTTGGATTCTGGCAATAGTTACCAAATTTCCAAAGAAGAAAAGTCAGCCATTCTAGAGAATCCAGCTGCCACACAGATCTAAGCCACAGTATTGCTGGAAGCCAGAACAGTTTTTAGGAAGAATGGAGCATGAACTGTCCCTTTTCAGATGCTCATTATGAATGGTAAAAAGACTTCTGTACTCATTTCTTCTTATTAAATTAAGCTTCCAGCACCATCAAATTAATAAATATTATCTATGCCCTTCTATGCCACGATGCAGAAATTACAAGGCCATTTAATTCCTAGAGCAAGCAATAGGGTATCCTTTGCTGTATAGATTCTCTTTCAAGCTGACAGAGTGGAAATTAATTTATTCTAAATTTTACTAGAATATTTATCATTTACCATTTAGCAGCAGTTTTTAATCCACTTGCACTATCACTTATGTAACCCAGAAAGCTCAACTCCAACGTTTTTTCCCACTTCTACTTTTTTGCTGGCTAACAAACTTACACAGATATAAAATGAGTGAGCAATTATGGTAAGAACAATTTTTCTTCATATTTGAGCAGGAAAAAAAAAGCCTTTGAGAATGTAGGTTTCCTAATTTCTGGCACAATTACCTTTCCTCTGAGCCATCATGAATAAAGCCTTATCTCTTAAAACTTCTATAAACTACATCTGAGCATTATTGAGGTCAATTTGGAACTGCAGTGATGCCTACAGAATTTCCTTCATTTTACTCCCATGTAACTAACTGTAAAATGTAGGACTGCCTAGGATCTCTCCTTGGATATAGATTTTTCACCATTTTCTCTATTTTCAGCTTTGTACTTGCCTGAAGGAGAATACAGCAAGAAAGGACGGGAATAAAGAATGAAGAGAGCGTTGCAGAAGTTCCCAAATCATTTGGAGGCAGCTATGCAGCCAGACTGTGCAGTACATGGTTAGGCTAAGTAACATGTTCTCTCTGTAAATTACTAATACTTCAAATACAGACTGTGAGAAATAATGCTTCATGCTTTCTAATGATACTGCTATGGAAATCTAAACACAAATGCCTGTCTCCTCCCTCATGGTTGTTTTTCTCCCTCCATATGCTGTTTTTCTAATTAGAAAATGTGGGCATACTAGGTGATTTGGCAGCAGGTGCCCTCACTGCAGGCATAAATCCCATTCAGGCAGGCATATTCCCTTACATTTTGTGTTCAAGCTGGGCTTTATTAATGGTTCAACCAAAGTAAATGGAAACAGTAGAGTGGGAAGATACCAAGATTTGAGCATGTTGCTCAGAATGTGACATATTTGAAAACTGGTCTCAAAAATGCCATATGCTGACATTTTGTATAGAAGAGGTCCCAGATTTCCCATGAGCTGAAAACTTCCTATACATTTTCTGTAAGTATTGGCATACAGATATTTTTCAAAATTTATAAAATAAATAGTCTTTAAAAGTTACAGTCCTTCATTCATTCACTCAAATAATATATGCAGATCCTATTTTTGAGTAATTACATTTCAAAAGAGCACAGCTCTTTCAGCGTATCAAATTGCTACTGACATATGCCATCCGTCTTAAATACTGTTTTCAGCATTCTAATTTCTTTTTCCAATCATGAGTCTGTGATGACAAATTAAAACAATATTTTGTGTGCAATTCATATTTTCCTGAAATTTAAAATGGCAAGAAAAGGATGAGTATTCAATTTATTTTCTCTTCTCAATTAATACAGCAATTATGATAAGGGGTATAAAACTGGCTTAATTGGGTTGCCATGGCAACTAATTGCTGGATTTCTTAAAAAATAGCATGTTTTAGGTGGAATCAATCTGTGGTAATTTAATTATGTACATGATGAAGCAAGAAGACAGGTTAGATACATGTAAGGAAAAGTTCTAATTGCAAATTGTTACACATCTCTGTTACTCCAGTTTTTTCTAGATGTCTTACTGTTCATTACGCTTAGTACAGAATGATAGTTTTTCTTTTTAATGATTGGGAGTATTGAGACTTGCACAATAAATGAGATCTGGAATTGCTTGGGTGTAGTTCAGCTGGTCCTTGGAAACAAGGAAAAAAGTAAAAATTAGACTCTGTCTCACTTCTCTCTCATTTTGCTTTGCATGTGCAACAGGCAAATTGAACTCAGCTAGCTAATTTATACATATGCAACTGGCCACAGCCATAGAAGCAATAGCCAAGTTGTGTGGGTTTTTTTTTTTTTAAATTGGCCACTGTAGCTCAAGGCAAACACTAAAATCACACCAATCTAGACTCACACGTTCTTATGATCCTCTGTACCTCTTAACCTTTACCTTGCTCAAATACATGTGCTCCATTAAATAGAGGTTCCTGCTCCTGAAGCTAATTTCCTGCAGCTCAGCCCTCCCATCAGAAAGCCTGCCTGTGCCTGTGGATGGCTGCCATGCAGATGCTTATAATGATGTCAGACACTGGGGATGATGATGTCATGCAGGGAGTAAACCACTTTCAGAAAAGAAACCAGTTGGTTTCACTCGTGCAGTATTGCTGTAAGAAACAGCGCTCACTGTGATTTAGAGCATTTAAAGCTACACGGGTTAAAATGTTGAACCCTTAACTCCATCTCTGAGAATCTTTAACATCTGGAAGGGGTGCCACATTTTTAATTTCATTTATGCTCCTCTATGTTTAATGTAGTAGAAGTACTTACATTCCCAATTTTTGTCTCAGTCGGACCCTGGTGATGAGAATAGCAGGGGAGGAAGGTGGCACGCTTACACCAGATGAGAGTATCTGTCTCGGAGAGAAAGCATTGCTACCTGGCTTTGAGGGGGTGGTACTCCACCAGGACAGCATGAGAAAAGTGAAGTCACTAACTGCACCTAACCAAATCAGCAAGGCTGGGTATTAGTGTTTCATCACTTGTCACCACATGTCCTGGTTTCGGCTGGGATAGAGTTAATTGTCTTCCTCGCAGCTGGTACAGTGCTGTGTTTTCAGTTCAGTATGAGAAGAATGTTGATAACACCCTGATGTTTTCGGCTGTTGCT
>JAVKLA010000088.1:39697758-39737638 GCA_034782735.1 Sagittarius serpentarius | reverse complement strand
ATCCCACTGGGTGGGGGGGGAGCGAGTGAGCGGCTGCGTGGTGCTGTGTTGCTGGCTGGGGTTAAACCACGACACCACAGCAGCTAACATACTTGAACAGCATACGCGGTTTATAACGCGTGTCAGGCAAAGAAATGTAACCAACGTTTCTCTTCTAGAGACAGAAAAAGTTACACAATGGGGACATTAACTAGGGTATCATGCCCCTCCGCAATAACATGAGTGGTTATTGCATAACTAAGTTAAATTTGGATATATTTTATTCATCCCTCTTAAAGGAAAGGGAGAAACTAGTTTTAGCTTTTTTAGATTTCACACATTTTCCAGATATTTTTTAGCTTCACCTCCAAATTTTCCTGTTTTTCTCCTCCCTTACTTTTTCTAAATTATGACACAAACTCTCAGAATACAGGGAAAAAAAGACCATTCCTGGAGAGTTTTTAGCGTGACTGACCTTGTGAGAAAAACCTGCAGGTATTCCGCTTTACAACAGTCATCCCAAATACGCCAGGGTATAATCGAATCTGGAGGATGACACTGCAACATTGTCACGCAGCAAATTTGGAAGGTCTGTTCCAAGCACATTTCTCAAACTCAAAAGATTTCTCGTCTGTATTTAACATGTGTGTTTTACAGACATACTCCCAATAATTGCACTGTATGCTTGTGATATTGCATTGGTTTTAGTGGTTAGAATGTTAAATTCAGGAAATAAAATGATCACCATTATTGGCGCTTTTGTTAATTGAATGAACTCTCTGATGTTTTCCAAGTTTGCGGGAACTAGACTTTGTCCCGTTATGAGCTCATTCTCAGATTAAACACCGTTCATGACACTTTAATGTGTTAACTCTGCTTTATGGTATTTCCTACTGGTGTTTAACTTCTTCTTTAATAGACCAGAGACTGTGTCCACACAAGTCTTTAACAAAAAAGTTTTCAAATTCTAAAGATACTACTTTGATGTTTAGTGAAATCAAAAGTACAAAGAAAATTAGGACATTCATTCCAAAAAGTCCTTTTTAAAGTGAAATTTTCCCCAATAAAAGGTCAAACTATTATCTATAAAATTAATAATGTGTCCACCAAATTTGCTCCTACACATTGTTTCTATTATGTTTGATAAGGTACATGAACTGTTTAGATCAGAAATAACATAATTCATATTTAACTACCTTCCTCTGCAGCTAATTTGATAACGCTGAAATATCGTAAAGTTCAAAAAGAATATCATAAACAACTAAATTATTTCCTGAAGTGGAATGACTCCATTTTCTATGGTCCATTCATGGTTACTGTCCTACTGGTAAAGAATAGTATTGTGATTTACTGAAAAAAGATGTGATGGATTTATATAAAGATCTCCCAAGCATGAAGCTCCTGGTTTTACTTCTGACAGAAATCTTCCACATTTTACGAATAAGAAAAATGCCCTGGCACTTGTCCCCTGCACTGAAGTGTAATAACAAGAAGTCAGCACCTGCTGAATCCAATGACAGATTCTCTACTGACGTCAGTGAAAGGGTATGAAAACAGTATCGCTGTGAGTTTTGTTTTCAGCTGTCTCCACTCTTCACCCAAGAAGCACACAAATGTAAGGGCATTTTAAAAAGAGGTGAACATAGAATATGACGGGACAACAGCAGCTTTTCTGTGATTATATAAACTCTATATGCTATGAATACTAATAGAAAATGATACGTTTATTTACTGTTTTAGTGTACGTCTAAGGTCCAAGGTTTTATCTGATTTTAGGACCTCGCCTTATTATAAATACTGTTCAAAATTAGCGCACAACTCACAGACACCCTTCGACAGTAAGCGTCGCGTTTGCAATCCCTTATACTGACAATTAACAATATTAAACCTGCTGAAACTCCTGCTAGTGCTGTCAGGACTGAGGCGCTTGCCCTGTGTTATGCTTGGAGCTGCGCTGGGTACCAATTCACGCTGCTGTACAGTGCACATTACCTGAGCTCTTCTGTGTTCCCCAGTTAAGAAAAGGAAAGTCCATGGCAGGTCAGACTTCCTCAGTGCACGCACCAACACATCTCAGATTTGACTTAGAAATAAGATGATAGGCCAAAGTACATGATAACCTATATTGAATGCATTTGAAAAAAAGTATCTCTGATGAAGTACAGGGTTTTTTTTCCTCTCTGTTTTTGCCCCAAGTCTGTTAGCCCAAGCAAATGACTGGCTCTATCGGATATGCCTCTGAAGTTTCAATTTACCGTCCTATCTCATTTGGCAATTCTTAATCCTGCCTTTGGCTGCCCTCTCATGTAGAAGTCCTAACCATATTCATTGGTATTAGATAGGCTACACTTACAAAGCCGAAGAAAGATATTTGCAGTTTCTGGACAATGCTGCTTTAAAAAGAATGCATAGTTATGTTCAACCTGATTTTTTTTTTCTTTTTAAGTAAACATAACCTTCTTTTAAAGTCCTGAAAGAATTCTGTATTCATTTGATATTATTCTACCACAATTTGCTTGTCATCTAACCTCATATCCCTTTTCAAGATGGACATTAGCTATGATGGCCAGAAAAATGAAGTGGGTTTCACAGCTTTGCTAGTTAGCATTATTAGTGGCTTGGAAATAGTTGGGGGACAACTTCCAGGGATATTATCAGTCCCAGTCATAACTGCAGGGGACAAGGCAGACCCCCAAACCTACCTGTTGAAATCAATTATAAAACTTCCTTGGCTGCTTTAGCCACGGAGTGCAGACCGAGACTTCAGACCGGCAGCACCTACGTGCAAAGACAGCATCATGCCCTCTGCGAACGGAAGCAATCGAACCGCAAGCGAACTGAAGCTTGCCTGTCTTACCGCGGGCCTGCCCAAAGCGAAGCGGTGCGCTCCAGCAGCCCCAGCACCGCTCTCCCGGCCAGCTGTGACCAGAGGCAAGTGTCTGTGTATGACTGAGGGTGAGGTTGGGGCTCCAGAGCAGCTCCTGCTCCTCTCAGCTCCCACAGATTCCACTCTTTAATATTTATACAGACCAGCAGATAATTTTCCAGTTACCAAGCTGCCTCTGAGTTTAATGTGTTTCACAAGCTGTTTGGTAATTAATCCAGGGGTGATAGAGACCACAAGGTTAATATCAGCTATTTAAGTTCTGCTATTTACTGCCACTTCCACATGTGGCTGAGCTACATACAGTGAAGTAGTACAATACTCCTGAATGATCATTATTAACACCTTAGCATGACAGTACTAAATGCACACATGTGGTTTCTAATTACTTCATTCAAAGAAGTCAATAATGTGGGAGTAGATTATCTCCCTTGCTAACAGTACTGCAGAATTACAAATAAACATAGTAACAGCCGCCTGAATTAGATGCTGACTCAGTACCTCAACTGAACAGGTTTCCTTTTCTCTCACCCACATTAAATATCTTCTCTTGCTCCGCTGTTTAGCGCACAGACGCCTTTCCCTTGCTTTTCCAGAACGGAAAAAATTCTGGGAATTAAGAGGGGTCCCCTAGCAGCGAGGTTCTTGGCTTAAAATAGATGAGCAACGTGTGTTACTGCCCCAAGCGCTACATGAAGGTACACCCCAAAATCCACTTTCATTCAGACTGGTTTCCACAGTTGGAAATACTCAGCTTCTTGTTCCATCTATTCTGTTTGAGGATATTTGACGCCACCTTTAACACCCATGCAACTTTGTCCTTTTGATAATCCCTCAATAATATTATCCTGACTTTTTACTTCTGTTGTAGATGACATTTCCCAGTGTACCAGATTTTAAGATGCATTTAAAAAAATCTGTATCCAATAGCAAGTAAAAGACAGAAGTAAGTTTAGTGCTACATTTTTCCATGGAAAGTTCCTAAGAAAAATACGTATATGAATATATAAGTAAATCATCATCTCGGCAGAATTTTTTTTTATTCTATACTTAAGGTGATATTTTCTTTTTCCTGTCAGGCCTTGCGAATGTTCCCCGAGTCATGTGGTTACAAAAACGTAGAATTACCCTTCTAAAAAGAACATTTTACAATTCATCACCAGGACTAAACCAGCTGCAGCTGTGAAAAAGCGTTAGCATATTAGCTGTTATATTACAGACAAATCTTTTATTTATTTTGTGCCTTTAGCTCTGAAGATTTGGAATGTTCAGGATTTTCTCTTTCTTTCTCTGCTCCAAAGTCACTCACTGAATTTTCACTAGATAGTTTAATTTTTATTATATTTGACAGAAGGAACTTTAATCCACACAATATGTAAAAAATACTGCATTTTAACAAGGGTTTTTTACTAATGTTTTTATTGCCATTGTATTGAATAGAATAGAATTCAGCATATCAGGGATGAGTTATTAGTATTTAGGTGTCTTAGGTTTACTAACTGCTCAAATATTATGAAGAAATTAACTCTGATAAAGATGATTTATTACTTTCCAAGAATGTTCATAGGCTATTTGCACCTAGCATTAAGATCGCAGTGTAGGAATAAATGTGTAAGACGCAACCTTAAATCAAAGCTGCTCTAAGTTTGAAGTTTTAAGCTAATTCCTCTATTTTCTGTTTGTCACGATGGATCTCTAATACCTTTAGGTGGCCGCCTCGCAAAGTGCTGAAGCATATGCTTAACTTTACACGCGCACCTTTCTGAACAGAAAATTTCAAGCAGGAAAAAGAGTCATACACTTTAATGAATATGATTCATAATAGATACTCACCACTGTCTATTGCCAGAAAGAGAGCAGTGTATATGTTATTCTGAACATAAGGAGATTCCCGATCCAAGATAGCAGTGGTGCCAATGGTACCATTGGTAGGGCTTATTTCTAGCCAGCCGGCCGGATCCTTGTAAACCGAATACCTAAATAAAAAGACAGAAGTTGTTAACAAATTATATATCTAGACATAAAAAAATTACATTACTACCAAAGAATATGTCTTTGCACTCACTGGCTTGCATGGGTAGATCTCTCTCAATACTTAAAAGCCACAATTTTAACCTTGTGCCTTCCCTTTGAGATGATAGTTCATTATGGTTAGGCTTATTTGACAGATGGAGAAATAGCGAGAGGTTGGAGGTAATTTCTTTGGATACGTATGTCCCAAAGCTTAGTACAGAAATCAATATTTAAAACATTAGGTAGGACCTGCTTCTAACTGCTGTGTTATATACAGCCAGAGTACCTGAACACTTTCAATCATTGTTGATGCAATGTTTCTGCATCAATACTGGTATTTACAGACTTCATGAATCCTCTCACAAGCCTCCTTTTTCCAGACTCAAAATTTTGGTTGGAGTAGGATGTATAGTATATTTTAAAATTTATTTTCTGGCTGTTTTTTCTTTTTTTTTTTTTCCTTACAATTAGTTATTCTGGGTGGGACTGGAAATGCAATAAACTGCGGGGTACGGTAGCAAAAAGAGAGTCAGCCTACGGATTCATTAGGTCTAATGGGAACTGGTTATCTGCAGACCCAGTTTGCATGTGTTTGTCCTGCAGCCTGTGATCTGTAGTTTCCTGCTTCTAATGATTTCAAATAGATGCTCAGAATCTTGGAACAATTCAACCACATACTTGTTGTCTAAATAAGGTTTCAAAATGCTGTCCGTCAAGATCCCTCAATACAAAGTTCTCTGTTGTGCTTTCTTTGCATTAGTTGGCACAAATGTTTAGACCTTGACACTGGAAATATTCAGGGAGATTGTGGAGTTTATGCACTAAGAACTGCCCTACTTCACTGAAGTAATAAACGTAAGAATGTTCACGATTCTATACTCAGTTAAATATATTAAGTAATATAACAACACAGAGCTGAACTAACTAGTACCAATTCCCTCTGCAATGAAATGTGTTAATATTTTAAACCCAAACTTCAATCATGTAATCAATATGTAGTATAATAATCCGCTTACCTTTTTTTTTGTAGCGAACTCTTATAGGTCATAAACAGCCATACAAACTTCTATAGACATTTTAAATTGTACGTAATTGAATGAAACCTGTTACTGTTTAATGAGTATGTGCCTAGCCAGTGTCTCATAGTGGCATTCATCTGAAAGGTGTCCTATGGGATAATGCTGCCAAAAATAATTTACCAGTGCAACTGTTTCCTGAGGGAATAATCAAAAATAACAGATTCTAAGTAAAATGAAATAAAAGGCCAGTTGCTAGAAGAGGAAAGACTAAATTGCAAGCCGACAAAGAAAGACATGGTCTCGTTGAATGCTTATTTCAGAGGCTCGCTTTGGCTCTTGTGCCCTCTGGAAAGCAGAAAAATAAGTTGTGATTAGTTGCTAGACCCCTCTAGCAGACTGTTAAGGGATGTCCATTATCATAGCTAACAACGGGGGGGCAACGTGTGGCTGTTCTATCCAGCTGCCTCTGACCCCCCACGTCCTCGTTTCAGACCTCTCAGTCCCGTATAACTTGTGCTTTTTCACTGCCCAGTTATTTTGATCAGGCAGAGTTTGAGAACTTTGGATTTTTGCTAGGATCTCAGAAAAGCTAGGCAGAGCCACAGCTCTGAGCTGTTAGATGTCCGAGATGGCCATTAGCATAATTTGTTATTCATGTAGCAAATTTTATTGTGTTCGAACAGTAGTTCTGATCATTGGCCAAAGGTAAAACAAAAGCAAATGACATAGTGCATGGCTCAAGCTTAAATTCTGTCATTAAGACGGCACTGTAAAAGACTATTGAATGAACTGAAGAATGGATCTCTTCTGTCCCTCATCCCAGGAAGTTCCCCTCCAACGTTTGAAATAATGCTATGGGAAGGTGGCAATAAGCAAAGATTCTTTTTTTTCCCCCCATGTAAGTTAGGATTAGAATGGATTTGACTTATAATAGCCTTTGAATAATAAATTTTGGGTATGGACACCATACTGTTCAGCAGGAAGAAAACTTAATTGTTAAAAAGGGAAAAGTTCTGGGCAAATTGGTTTCCTTATGCATAAATGAGGCAGTGCAGTGCACATACAGGTACTCAAGCCTGAGAAATACAGGACAGAAACACAGACATATTTTCGCAGCCCACAGATCAGGCATTCATTATAAATAGATTAGCTGGAGGCAGAGCAAGACTTGAATTCATGCCTTAGAAAGCACAGGGCTCTAGAATGGCTATGAGTTTGCCACGTGACCTGCAGGTGCATTTAAAGAAACTATTCTATAGATTGACACTATACTTCGAAGACTGATAAAGTACTGTTATTACAAAAGAATGAGAGTCCAAAGAAAAAATACTGACTTCTGTCTCTGAAAAACAAAATCACTTTTAACAGAAAGCCGCCTCTTAATTCATCAGAGAAATACTTCTCACCAAAACAATCATCAGTTGCCTCAAAATTTCTTTGGGGTACCTTCAGGGGAAGTGATACTATGCTACAGAAGATGAGCACGGCTAATTTCAGAGGCGGTAACAGACAACACTGTCCTCATCACTGCTGTTCTTTACCAAGACTTTGCTTCAGGCTTGAAAAATGCAGCCTCCTCAGGGCTGCTGAACCAGATTGACTTTTCCATGGTACACAGGAACGCACAGGTGTTCAGGCACACAGTTTCAGGATCAAAACTTCAACATATACAGCCGTGAAAAATTCCACTTTTTTTATGAGCTATTCAAGGACAAATTTGGAAACCAGAACTTTTGGGAATTTATGAGAAAAAGCGACAAATACTGAAAACACTTGGCTTATTCATGCTGCCACAAAAGTCACTCCGAGTTTCACCACTGGCTTCCCCAGCAGCAGAAATTATCCCTTAGGAAACACGTGGAAGAGAATCAAAGGCAAATGCTAGTGCATAGTGAGACATTCCATCAACCCAACATGTCCTTCCACTTAATAACCATTTAAGCATTAATCAATACCTGAGCTTTACCTCCTGTAAAAATGATTTACTAGAATAGTAACAATGCAGATCATTATTTCATTTCACTTCTTTGTTTCTTTTTTTATTGTTGTTTTTATAACTTTTCAACAAAGGTATGCAGAAAAATATGAAACGGGCAGCCTAAACAATTCCTAGTCTATTGTAAAACTGCAAATTCTCAATTAACCCTGAAACAATTTAAGAAGATTCAACACTTCTAAAGTAATGAGAATTTAAAATGGATTGTATTATCTTCCCTGATTGCTCTACAAAGCACTGTTGGCTGTGCAAATAAAAAACTGAATTGTATAACCTGTGATTTGGCACAGGATATTGTAAAAGTAGTACTTTGTCTTTCCCACCACATTTTTTACTTATTGTAAGAGTATATTGCAGTACAGTTGATTGTTCTTTGTTCATTTTTTTCGAGGGCTCTGCTAGCAAACGGTTTAGAATAGACTCATTAAGAAAAGCACTATAAAAAAACCAGAAGCATAGAACACAAAGCTTCACTTCCTGCTTTTGACTTTAGTGGGATCTGCTGATTGCACAGCAGCTTTGAAAATCAGATCATTTTTTTAGGTGGTTAAACATGAACTTATGTGCCTGTGTGTACCTACTCCGTTTTGAAAATCATAAGCTCATTGATATATCTGTATGGATGCATACAGAACTATGTTCTTTGGTGTGCCAATTACTGTTTATTTTGGGCTTATTCTACATTGCCGTAGTAAAATTTAGTGCTGCTTTGTGGGGTTTATTTCTTCTTAAACCATGCCAACAGCTTACAGTTCCCAAGGGCTTATATAACAACAGGGCACGGGCAAGTGGGTGTAAGCTATTTTGATTGTGACCTCCTTGCACTAGGTTCGTGTCCTTGCACTATCTATAAGCCAGGTACTGCAAAGGAAATAGAAAAAAACCCAATTCCCTTAGACTGGAAATAGTCTGCTGCAAAGTTTAAGTACGCACCTTAAATACAGACCTACAAACAGATGCAGAGAGGCTATAGATGCAGAACAAGAGAACACAAATCAAAATACGCACTTGGCCTATTTGGTGCAGAACAAAAATAAAGTAGCAAATATACAGAAATAACTTAAAATTTACAAATGGCATCTTCCCCTTCCTGTAACAAAGAAAAGTAATTCAGAGAACACCTCCTGGGGTTGCTAGCAGACGTACATGGTGCCAGTGGCTGGCAGCTTGATTAGCACAGAAGATCATTACACAGAACAGTGGTGATAACATGGACATAGAAATCTAATCAGAGCCACAACCTCACACTAGCCGCAAAAAAGAATTTCACAGCCGACAGTGCAATAGCCCAGGGTGTCACAGGAGAGCAGCCAGGCATCTAGGCACAGAGTCAGATGCTGCTCTCGGCAAGGACTTCCAGAGCTTGGTAGTTGCCAGATTTTTCCCACATGGAGTCAAGGGGTCTTGGCTCTTATGCCTTCACAGAAAGAGAAGGAAGGCAAAATGAAGCAGTGCCAAATCTGTGCTGAATGACACATCTGTGCCCATTTGATGCGCAGCGCTGACAGGAGTTAAGGTGAGCAAGCTAGATAGGCTTGTCAGGGTTGCGGTTCTCAGCCTTGCACATCCGGAGACTGCTCAAGTCATGTTGTACAGAGACTGTATGACCAGAAAGACGCAACAGAACAGAAGTGGTACAGTGGCATTGGCCCCATGAAATATGTCTGATTCTGCAGTTAGGCTTCGCTACAATAATGCGTAACAGAGTGAGAGACTGTAGGCAGAAAGTTGACGCTGTGGTGGACTAGTGAGCAAGGCTGGTCTGGTGGAACCGGGACTTGGAGAATTGGACTTTGAGTCTCAGCTCTGTCACAATGGAATTAGGGAAGCCCTTTAATTCATGCTATGCCCCCAACTCACCTTTAAAATGGTGAGGATGTATTTCTGCCTTGAAAAGCTGTTAAAAGGATAAAATCTGTAAATCATTGCAAAAGGACTGAGAACACATAGCAATGAGGGATGTTGAAAGTGCCGATAGAATAGAAAAGAATAATTTGAATAGCTTTCTAAAGATGCGGAAAGATATTTACTGACATTTTCAAAGTCGGTCATCTCCTTAATTTTTTTAGCTATGTTTGAAATAGGCCTAAACCCCAATGAGTAAATATTCATATTCTCTGTGATACATACATATATATGTGTGTGTATACTTACTGGTCTCGGGTAAAAATGAAAGTGTCAAAATTTTGACAGTAACCATTTCATAGTGTTTCAGTCTGACTGGCAGGAGTCAGCATAGGAAATATAACAAAGCTTATTCATACGTTAGTTTTCCAAATCATATTTGCTGCTTTTGTGGATCCTGGTCCCACTGACATAAGTGAAAAAATATCAGTTGAATAGAACCAGTGTTTCACCTAAGAAGTATAGCTACACATTTGTATTTTGAATGAAAAGCATTCACATTATCCACATAGATTACCATATAATGGCATTCTCTGAAATGTTTCTATGAGCTCTTCATGAACTATTCAAGTAAAATGACCAGTGGGAAAGGTAACTTTGCATTGTGTGTGCCTAAGAGCTCAGCATGACAACTCCCTTTTGCCTCTGAATGAAAAAAATCTCTAAATATAGACGTGCGTAATCTTTAAATCAAGCCAATATGAATTTCATCTCATTATATCAAGTCCATGTGAAGAACCAAGAGTGACTACCTCTGGGAAAGATTCACAGGCATTCAGGAGAGACCGGTGTAGCGATTACAGCATAAATATACGTGCCTATGTAAACAATGGTGGTTCTAAGAGAAAGACAAAAACACTTCCCAAAATATAAGCGTAACATTAAAAATCTGGATTAAAACTCCATTGTGCTTCATATACTTTATGTATGGATGACTTAATGTAGAGCTTTAGAGATCAACCTGCTTCCCATCATGCTCCATCTTTTCCTCTGTGCTATCAACTACCTTTTGCCTGCACTAATTATGGCAGCATATGGCACCAGAAAGAGTGGAAAGGAAACCTTATCGCAACGCAGCAATTCTCCAGCTGAAATATACTCCAGACTCATTAATGATGACACACGGCAATTTTTCTGCTGTTTGTTTGACTATATGATAACAAAGGTATTCCTGCTCCCATACCGTTGTACGTTATAAGCTTTGGGAGAGCAACTTACATTTCCTACGTGTATATTCACAGCCTTGTGCAGCAGGGTCTCTTAACTGCTAACCCATGCTGAATGCAAACAGTAATAGTAATATTCTAACACATATTACATCTAACGTTCTGTAACTACATTAACATTTGATTTTGTAAAGATTTTTTTTTAATGCAACTTCCAAGCTAGTTTTTTGATTTTAAAATGTTTGTGTCATTAGAGCCATTGGAGCAGCTGTGGGTTTTCACTTTTTTCAGATATTGAAAAACAATGTTGATGAATAAAATGTATTAATTTCAAGGTGCAAGTGAATATACAGGCTCGCTTTCCATTTTATACCCAGATATAAAGCTACTGCCTAAAATCTGCTGGTGCCGCCCCTAAACACTACGGTGCACAGGTCAGTAACACATAATCCATGGTCCAAGCACATCTCAGCAATGGAAAGGAGGTGTTATTAGGGGTAACTGAAGTCACCGTATTAAGAAAAAATTCTGGCAATGAAATAGAGATGTTGCCAGTAAGACTAGTACTTACCTTATCAATTAGCTTAAAGTATAGGACCAGTAAGCAGTTCTGTGAAAATCAGTTACTCAAAAGGGCTTTTCATACCTCCTTTCAATACTACTTCCTCATGTGCTTTCCCATTTGGATACCCAAATACATTTTTCTTTCTTTATGACCCTTGAAAAGCTCTACAATTTCTACTGAGATCCATATGACAGGATGTCTTCACATGCCTTCTGTATGAGGTAAACTCAGAGGCTGGTAGCTTGCCGTTCCATTTGGCAATGCCTGGATCTGAGCCTGCACGTGAGCGTTACGCCGTTTCACACCTCTCTCAACAGCCAGCGCTGGTCTGTAGTCTGACAAAGTGCCAATGCCAACCACTCCCCTCCAGTGCAGGAGGCATTGGTCTGCCCTAGCAGTTGTGTGTCTTCTTTTGCAACTCCTTTTAAATGAGCGCACGCAGTTAGCATGGCAGTGTTGTCAGAACTATAAAATTACTATTATGGGCACAAGGTCACGACAATTTCAACGAAACTCTGCTGCTGCTTAGAGTGTTCTGTTAAGCAGGCATAACTGAATGAAAATTCAAAGCTAAGCCTTTTTTTCATAATTTATTAGCAATTCAAACAACACTGTCTCAAATGACAAAAGCATGTTAACAGGTAAAATGGCTGTGTTAGGAGAGAGGGGCAAAACCCAATCAGTACTGTTTTTCATACGTACACAAGCTGCATTGGTGTTGGCAAGCAGCTATGCAGCACTACCCTGGCACTTGCTAAATCCCCTATTCCACATTGCTTTCAACACACTGCTCTGCACCTGAGCGTGTGGGCCTTGTGCTTCCTGAGGGAATGCATCAGGCAATTTCCACTCTATTTATAGACATATTGACTGCTCAATGTGCTCTTTGCAGTAGGTCTATGGTCTGCACGCAGGAGACGTGGCTACTAGGCGGTTCAGGTATACGTGTGACATTTGAGGATGCAGAATAATAGTGTGGCAGTTTTGGGGAACTGGGAATATTAAGTATTCATAACAGTGCTAATGAAGATCCCTGTTGAATAATGGCAAGAGGGTTGTCATCCAATGTATAGGATGCTCATAAGATGACGTAACAACACATGCCGCCCTACCAAGTCAGCCAGCTGCATTGGTTCTTTACTTGTAGCATTTTTCTTTTTACCCCTGTAATATGAATCAACAGGAAAAAAAAATCCTGCATTAAGCTCAGTGCTATCTATAACAGCCTGTTACTAGTACGAGCTAATTTAAAGCTAGCCCAGGTATCTATCCACCGTGCTGCAGACACAACTTAAAAAAGCAATTCCATTGCAGGTAAGGACTACAAAGCAACCGGAGGATTTCATATCACAGGGAAAACAGAAGCATAAGTGCTTCATGACAGAATGTTATTGAGACAACATGTAAGCATTTATTCATCAAAAAAGCTACAGGTTATAAGAGAAATGATAAAGGGAATGGTACTGCTAGCTCATTAAAGGGCTTTTTCAGATCTTTTCCAGTCACATGTGTAAGTGTACGCGTTGATAACTGATCCTCAAGGCTTTCACAAACCATCTTCTATAGGTCTAACTTTGTGATTCCACAAAATGGTCACTGACAGTTTTAAGGATCTGTTTTGAATCTTAAACCTAACTGTATCTGGCCAAAACCTTGAAGTACACGTATCCCTTGTAAACATGCTCTATTAGCACAGAGTTAAGAAGCCCCCAACAATGTTCAAAAGACACTGTTAAAAAGTCAGAAAGGAAATCTAAACTGTCATCTATTTGTACTTTCCATTCCCCATATTTGACTTATACGCTACAGCTGGCAAACTGAGCATAGTTAGCCATCTTTTCCCATTAAATACATGATCATACAAAATGCATGGGTTTGAATTTGGACTGAAATGCTGCTCCTAAAAGTGTGGCTATATGCTAGATGTGCAGTAGGCTGTAAAATATCTCCTGCAGTGCTGTCCTGCAGAGATTTGGACATGCTTAAATTACTTTGGCTAGATTATTTAAAATAAAAGAATTTAAAATATACCAAGCAAATTTAACTGAAATATACTACTATTGATCAGAATAAACATATCATTAACAAAATCTAAAACCTGAAATAAATCACATTTTCTGGTGACATTGTTGAGAAAGGTATTAGGTCAGATGCATTTTTAAACTTACTGAAGATAGAGGATTTATGCAATAGCCATTTTTCAGCTTCATGGACCAGATTTACGGGCTTGCAGACTGTCTGTATTTTCACAGGCTGGAAATGTCAACTTAGAGTACAATTTAAAAAAATAAATTAAAATCCCCATCAACGTTCTGCCACAAGTCACTCTGTGCATTTTTGGTCACTGAAAATTCATGTTTCTTTTTGATAAACTGGACGTATTCCAGGGTGAATTCATTAGCTACACACTAGTGCCTAGCTTAGCTCTGCAGGTCGGGCGTGACAATCTTTGTAGCAACTCACTGCAGCAGTTTTGTTTTTTTTTTTTCCTGGCTGATCCTGAAGTGTCTCTCAAGCTTCTGGGAGTTTATGTATGAACATAAGCACACACATACTTTATTCTAACCCTATCTGAACAGGCATCATACTTCTCTGGCTTCAAGACCAATCTGGCACATGAAATAACGTAATAATCCCCTCCCAAGTGCATGCATATCTGTTAGGATGTAGAGTGGACAGGATATATACACTACTAAATTCAGTGGAGCTGCACAAGACTGATATATGTTGCTTTTTAAGGCTTAAGGTTTATACACATTCATGTTTTGGTCAGACATTTGTTAATATCAGCTTTCCATTTATTCAATCTCGAGAAAAACTCATTTCAGCTTGTTCTAAAGAAACGCGTATTTACAGAGAACCAGAGCAGGAATGCTGTGGTACAATGGGGCTGAGCATACGACTGAAGCAGCTCAGCAATTTTCGCTAAAACTCCTCTGTGCTGTATAAACACAGACCATTCTCTAGAACGAGCTTCCATCTGAGCCGCCTTCTTCAGTCACCCTTTCAGTTTATGAATAACATACAGATATTTACAGCAAGAAAAGGAGTCTGCCCAGTCCTTTGGAGGACAACTTGTCTCTGCTACAGCCTTTCCTGGTTGGTATCTGTTTTATATCAGTAAGTCACAGGAAAGTCTGCTGAAAATGTAAACCAAATTTTTCAGAAATATTTCAGCTTTTTTTTTTTTATTTTTATGATTGAAAGTGAACTTTTTTTTTTACACAATACATTTAAAAAGACAGACAAAATAATAAAATGGAAACTCTAGATGCTACTTGGTCTATACCAATATACCATTATACTTAGAAACACTGTAACATTCTATTTCCAGTTTACAAAAGTAAAATTCCAATTTAAAATTATAATTTAAAAAAATTTCAGCTAGAAATAATAAAAACGAAATCCCCCTCCCCCAAAAGTATATTATCTACAAGCAACAAATCTTGGCAGGAATTATTTTACTTCAAAACACGCACACAAAAAGAAAAAAAACTTCCTTACTTCAATATTTTTGCAGTTAACTGGGTTGCAATACAAATATTGTTTTATATGTGTGGGAGGAGATTATAATGCTGAGATCTCCCTATTTGTGGAAGTCTCTCTTGGCTTTACTCAGAGCCAACTGCAGACCCAACAGAGTTAAGTAGCATACCTCTGACAGAAACGTTTTTTGTCTCATTCAATAAAAACCAAAGTATTGCCAATACAGGCAAATTGGAGCGTATGGGACAGCATAGAAGGTCAAACGAGAGCGCTTCAGCCGCTCATCCTCACCACTAAAGACAGATCGATATATACCCAACATTGTCTCCTGCTACTCACTGCATCAGAGGGAGCACAGTGGAAATTAGTGTTCTAAAAAGAAATGTTGGTGCTATTCCGCATCAGACTTGGAAGGAGATGAGCTCCTTTGCTCAGACACTAGTGACCAAGCATTTTTCAGGCTGGGGCTCTAATCTTGTAGATTTTAGCACTGGAAGTGGTTCCTGTGCCCTGAAGGAACAGTTTGCAAGGCTGCGGCCACACTACAGACAGTACTTACTTCTGTTTCCATCTGCAGGGCACTTTTAAAATTATGCACCCCACCTCACCATCTGAGCAATAAGGTTCATTGTTTCAGCTTTATTTTGCTTGTCACACCAGTGATTTAGCAGGTTGGCTTTCATCACAATTCTCTATCTACAATGATATGATCAAAACAGAATGAAAAATTAGATGAAATTCAGTTTCTAGTCCCCTGCCACTGAGAAATATCAGATGAGCAAATGGTTGACAAATTAGTTGTTTGTGTGGAGAAACAACAGAAGTAAAATCCTTGGTAAACATGAATAAAGTAACGGGAGAGTCATTGCAAGTAGAATAATAAAAAAACCAAACAGAAAACCTACAGCAATTAATCAAATGAAAATACTAAAATTGTAAAAATGAGGCAGTTAAATAAAATGTTATGAAAAGAAAAATTTATTTTGTTTTATTGTACAGTCTTTCAAACATTTCTCTATACCAAGATCTAATTTTCAGGGTTTTTCTTCTTCAGGGCAAAAAAATCCTGGAAGCTGAGGTGTAACAAAAAAAAATGCACAAACTCATTTATGTATTTTTTAATCAGAAGTGATTTGGACTATGGTTAAATGAACCCAGAGGCTATAACTATTTGAATTATTCCTAAAGCTAGGGAATAATATACCATATCTGGGAGTAACACACTACTATAATCAGGTTGTTACTGTTAGAATAATTGTTGACACATGCAAATCAGTGAAAGTTTTTTCACTGTAGCAATTGTGCCTCAAAAGCTAATCAATGCGAGATGAACTGGAGGTTCTTTTACAAACTACCTAGAGAAGGTTTTGGCAGTAAAACCCTGCAACTGTGCTTCCAGCAAAAGCAGCTTCTCCCACTGCAAATCCATTTGCCGCTTTCTCTTTCAAGCAGGGGTCCCAGTAACTCTTGAAAAGATAGGAAATTTTTTATAAGAGCCCAGCAGATTCGCTACTGAAATGTCACCATTGAACACGGCCGTGAAATAGCACATTTCTACAGATTCAGTGCGAGCTATTTTTTTCATAAGGGGTGGGCAGAAAAGAGGTGAGAAGTGGCTCACTACTGTGAAGCCTTAATCTATCCGGATCAATAGAAATCCTGTCGGACTGCGGATCCTACTGCCAGGAACTGGCTGGTCCCAGCAAGGGATTACTTCTGCCAGCTGCCATAAAACCTCAGTTTTGTCCTGGCTAATACTACAGTCACAGAGAAAACTCCCTCACCTGGTAGCACTCCCCCAAAAAGGCAGGACAGGGGAGCCGCAAGTCTCAGCTCCGGTGCCGGTTTGCAACCTGAGCCTGTGGGATACAAACCTAGTTGCAAGATCCAGTCCTGCCCCTATTAACATCTATTAACTTTGGGACTCATCTCGTAAGGAAGGAAGGGAACGAATGTTTCTGCAAATTAATTTCTAAAAAGAAAGTGTAACTAATTGGTGAATATGCTGAATAATCATTTTCACACAGTTTATGTTCTGTGCCAACCTAAGGCCTTCACAATCTTGATGCCTTTCAAAGCAGAGGTTAGTGCAGCAGGCATCCCTTGTGCCCTATTTAACACACACGTACGTGTTTCTTTTCTGAGTTAGGTAAAGGTGGCCCGTCCACCTAGTCAAAGCCTATGTAATGCGTCATAAATACGAGACGCGCACCATTGACAGGCTGTTTGGCCGGCCCACTGCCTCCGAGATGGCCCTCTGGCAGAGAAGACTATCCCACACATCAGGGTCTGGTATGGCATGTGTCTCCACCGCTCAGCACCTACTGGGTTGCAACAGGAGCAGAGCCTTACTGGTGGCAAACACATAGGCCAATCCAGTCTCGCCCTTGAGTATGGTTTAGGAGGTGTTTGGCTGGGCTGCAGACTGTACCCCTGATGGAATAAGGGGATTTTTTCTGTCTCGGTCACAAATCGCTACAGTGCCGGAGCACGTGCAGCTCGTGGTCGCTGATGGAACGAAAGACCACTCTGTTTCGAGGGTGCGTATAAGCCACACAGCACCACCCTCAGAACTGTCTGACTGGGCCCAGCTCTCACCCGTGGGCATAGATTTAGGGCGACAGTTATCTGTTTCTTTCACACTCACTTTCTTTTGTTGCCTTTTTCTCATTAAAACTTTTCAAAGAATTACAGTCCAGTAGAAATCTAGAAGACACTGGGACTAGGTTACCCTGGAGATGGGGAACGACTCCTTGTCACCCTGAAAATTAATGAAAGTCTAGAACTATCACAGAATCATAGAATCACGGAATGGCTTGGGCTGGAAGGGACCATCAAAGGCCATCAAGTCCAACCCCCCTGCGGTGAGCAGGGACACCTTCAACTAGCTCAGGTTGCTCGGAGCCCCGTCCAGCCTGGCCTCGGACGTTCCCAGGGATGGGGCTTCTACCACCTCTCTGGGCAGCCTGGGCCAGTGTTTCACCACCCTCATTGTAAAAAATTTATCATAGGCCATTCTCCCTATTGCCAGAGGAACAAGAAATACCAAGGAGGACATTTTTTGAATTGGTTGCTGCAGATTTAGCAGAATGACTTCCTTTGATATGAAACATGCACAACTTTTCCCATTAATTACAGATGTTCATAGGGAAGCGAAGAATGTTCTCAAATGATGCAAACGGAAAGAACGGTGTCTAAACCTGAACATACACGTGTGGGATCTCTGGGACCACAGCTGCTGGCTATCCTCAAGGCATTCTGGATTATTAATAGCATGACTTTCCTCTATGTTATCCCTTACTACATGTAGTAATTTTTAACTCTTCAATGACTGAGAAAACACTAGGAAAGAGTGCTGAAACTATGAATCTCATATAAATTAAAACTGAAATTCTCCCTTGATTTATGTGGGGGAATCTACACTGGAATCTGAAAGAGGAAAAAAATCTGTATTTTGAGGTATTTTTGTCATGCTCACTAGTAAAGAAAATAATTACCTCTAGCAGAAGATTAAATTATGATCCTCAAGGTGAAAGATGATGCTTTTGTCAGTGTTTTTCTTTTTTCAAAGACTGCAGCTTTTACTAGGGAAAAATGTGCCTAGTATTTGTGAACTACAGTTGGTTGGGGTTTTTTGGTTTGTTTTTGTTTTTTTTTTTTTTTAAGTTAATACCTGGAAAAAATAAGGGGGAAGGGGGGGAAATGAACTACAACAGAAGTCAGGAAGTAGCTATTAGCCAAAACAGTGCAATTCCAAATAAAGGCATCTTATGAATTGTTAACAGAGTTGAAAGAGACTGTAAACGTTGTTGAACAGACAGTTACTTAAAAGTTAATGAGAACTTGAAAATGTAGCAGCTCAGTGAAATCTATTCTACCACAGAAATCCGGATCATAGCCACAAAAAGCAAACATATTAATAGACCCAGTGATTCACAGAAATGATACCACATCAATCATGTGGCAATTTTCTTATTCCTAAGTGACAAAAATTTCATTATAAAGGCCAAATACTTCAAACAAAGTTACTTGAGACCTGGGTCCTAATTCCATGAAATTTTTCTTCAAGAAAAAAAGATAAATTAGGGCTCCCCTGGCTATATCAGGTATTTCAGCCAAAAAATTAACATAAAAGAATATTTACTGTGATGAATCAGCATAAATGTTTTCACTAGCGTTTTCTTAGCTTAGCAACAAAAGACAAAGAAAAAAGGGACTAGCACAAGAAAGGACAAAATTTAACACACAATAAATTGACCGTGCAGTAAGTAGCAATTCAGAAAGAAAATCTGTGAAGAAGCTGATACTGCCAGAAAAGTAATCGAAGCAGTTTCCTGTGCTGACAGAGCTGGGACATTCCTGAGTTGGCTGAACTTGCACAGGACTTATTTCTAAGATTCAGCTATTTCTAAGGCGAGCGCCGTAACACAAGAGATGATAGGAGAGCAATAATGTTCTGCTGACTTAGAAAAGCCTCCGAGTTTCTTGGCAGGTTGCAGTTAGGGGCCTGGCAGGAAAAGCAGTCCCGTTCCTCCTCGTTCCCTCTCCTTTCCCCATCAAGCACACAACATTTTCCCCCCAGCTCTCTTTAAACTGCATGTATGGGACAGTTAGTATAAAATACGCAGTGGGTGGAGGTTTCCCTCCCCAGAAACTCATTTTGGTGAGATATTGATTGCTAATCCTATTATTGTAAGAGTGTATTTTCCCGTATTTGACAGGCATAATCCTGAGTGGCAAAGATCCACATTGGAATCCAGACTTCATGGAAGTAAAAGGAAAACACTGATCCTGGGAGTTGAGCTGAACCTCATCCAGGAAAAAAACCTGGCTTGAGCCTTGTTTTTTCTCACATTACAGCACTGCCTGAGCCATTTTTTGTAGTCTTTGCTGATCCCCAGAAGTGTATTTCGTGTTACCAGTTCACAATAACAACTGAATTAATAACTGACATCTCTGAGAGAGGATGTGTTCAACAGGGAGAGCTGCGCGAACCCGCAGCAGCCTGCAGCGTCACCCCTCAGCTGCTCCTGTCACCCTACAGAGCCACGCGCTGCTACTGCTGCCACAGCCTGCGGGCTCCCGCCGACCCCTGAGCCCCGGGCGCGCCCCGTTACACCGACCCGGACCTGAGCACACATGTTTACACGTTGCCCACTACCTTTGTGTCTCTGTACCTCTGGGATGGGTGCCTCGGGGTAGAGCTTTATCAGAAAGGCCGGATGGTTTCACTAATCCGTCCTCTGTACCCGCCACGACATCCATGCCAGTTCTAAACCAACAAAATGCCACGACGTCTCTCCCCTGCCCGCCACCAGAACCCTGAAGCAGGGAGCTTGACAGAAGCAACAGCAGCGTACTGGAAATTCAAGTTTCTGCTGGCGCCTGGCACTGGGAGGAGGAGATGGGGAATGAAAGGCTTATCCTGGCTCAAGCCCTTCGTATGGACTTCCTAAATGCTACCTCTAGGGAGGAGATACGTGAAGCTCCAAACCTAGTCAAAATGTTTTAGAGTGAAACAGAATCAAATCAGAATGATTTTGTTCACAGCTGGGTGCCAACCGATGTTCCCTGTTCCCTATTTAATCTACTAAGTATCTATTATGAAGGTTGAATTCTCTAAAGGTTAGTACAAGAGCAGGAAATAAGGATGTGGGTTTTTTAAAGAAGAGAGACTTACTAACTTTTTTTTCAGTAGCCTACTTTTTCCTATATTTTCTCCAAATTTCTAGTGTTTCTTCATGAGAAATATTTTATACACACACAAGTGCATGCAAATAAATTTGTCCGAGAAGGATTTCTCAAGGAAATTCTATGAGTTTTTCACACAGATGAGAGAATTACTCTGTGTAGGCATTGCTTTTGGAAAATTATAGAGGCACTTATGTAAAAACTTGCACTAAATTGACGTCCTAGTAAAAAACATATCCTTACTGTTGCTCAGCATCAGATCATGTTTTCAGTATTACAATGTATATTACAATATATTACACGTATATTACAATACGTGAACATGATAATGTTAATTTCATGTCAATGTCTATGTGAAAAATATATGCAAGGCTGTCTAATGATTGATTAATAGTCTGACTTTATCCAGAAGAACTGGAAATTCTCATAGGGTTTTATAAATCAGTGAAGAGCCAACAAATTAATAACTTTGTTTCCATAGAAATAGAACTCAACTAATTCCATAAAATATGTCACTCTGGTATTATTATTGCAGCAATTAAAATGTTTTTCCTTTTAGTTCTTTAGTTCAGCTTTGTTTAAAAATAGCTGTATTCATAGTAGGGAGATAGACTGCCTTGATGCTTTTGTATGGTTATGTAGCCCAGAAGAATTAATACCCACCGAGTAAAAATACTTTCCAACCTTGTAACATCCTGTAACAAAGGAGGAAAGGGTAGGTAAGAAATTCAGTAGCATGTGTGATAATGTGAGTATATAATATTCAAGAAAAATTCACACTGCCATCCCATTTGATAATATGAAGAAAAAGGCACATTTATTCCTGGCTAATAATAATACAAATTAAGTTTTCATTTTTTCCAGCTGATCCTGAATACACCATGCACTTCATGGGTGCAGTTCTTACAGAAGAACCTTAATTAATTCTCTTTCTTTTTGTAATAATAAGCAATCTCTTATCTGAGGTTTATTTGACTGAGTACACTGAACTATACAAAAGACACGCAACCACTTTCTGTCCTAAATGTTGGACCAATGTGTGATATCGTGTCACATCTTTTCCTTTATTTTAGGCCAGTTTCTTTCGTTTGCCTAACTCGCTATCTTTAGTGACCATGACAAATGAAAAGGGAAGCGTGATTTACCTTTTCCAATCCCTATGAATCAGATTCTCAGGCATTCAAGCTGTCTAAATGCACTTTAAAACCCACAGACTTCTCTCTTACCTGTCTGGGCCTTATCACTTTTCAAGATTGTGTACAACCACGTCTTAGCTGTTTTATTTATAAAGTCACCAAGCCTAGGTTGTTACATTTGTTATAGGTTGCTGTGCTGAATTCCGCTCCCCCCCTCCCCGCCCTTTCTGCCTGTGCCTTCAAGGGATGTTAGAAAAATGAAATATTACTTTTCACTTGTTGAACAAAACCATTAAAAGTCAGATTCCACACTCAATTATATTCACTGAGGGGATATTCATTGTAACATCCCTTGTCTAACTGATGTTACTGCAAAACAAATCTGGTCCTGTACATGTAAATATAAATAGAGAATGCTGACAGAAATTAAATTCTGCTAGATATTCTGCAAAATATGTCACAAGGTATAGCGGGATTGAGAAAATGGCCCCTTTATATATATTTCCAACATATAATATACGACCTATGAAAAAACCCTATGTTTTTCAAAGAAATGGAAAATTAAAGGATATTCTTCACAGGGAAAATTATCCTTTATTTGCTAAAAGGCAACTTCGTGCTGAACACTTCCCAGTAATATTTCTTTGGAGGTGAGAAAGCATCTTTTTTGTTAGGGGACATATCCTGTGTGCATCTAAATGCTTGCTCTGATATACTGCCTACAACAAATCTACTCTATACAGCACAATTTTTATATCATGTTCATCATCTTAATAGCCAAACCCCTTTCAGATGTATATTAAGCAACATGACAAATGTGTGTCATTTAAGAAATCTGCTGGCCAATGATGGAAAATGTGAAGAAGATAGAGGAAAATGCTCCACATAAGTATTCATTCATGACACAAAGAGAGTTTCCATTAGATGTTATGGGATTAAGTACTGAAAAGACAGGAAATGGCAGAATTACAGTTGTTTGTTTAACCTTAATTTGCCACACTGACAGTCGCTGATAAACTTTATATCTAGGCCTTGCTTGACTGCAGTGTGGTACCCATGAGGCAAATACTATACCAACAGCCTTCCACTATTTGGTCATATATAGTTTTATTTCCTGCTTGATATCTATTGCATTCAATGCACACAATATATAGTGCTCTGTAAATCAAAAGTATTTAATCCTCTCCTAAGCTTCTTATTATGTCCTTGTTACTCTACGCTATTTAACTCTGATTGGATGCCTAAGAGTTAAACTTCTCATGCACTTTTCCCTTGTCATTAGGGATTTGAATGTTTTGCCAGCCACCTTCAATGCATGTCCACAGTATCACTGTGGGATGAATTTTGATGTTTCAATTTGACAGACAAAAAATGGAAGCCTCAAGACCTTTAAAACGAAAAGTATCTGCTATTTTTTTCCTGAAATGACAGAAGCTGAAATGAAACAACTCACCTAACGGCACAAAGAAGGACTCGTTCAAAGGGTTACAGTTATGCAATGATTAAATCCATTATGGGCTTTTTCTTCTTTCTGTCCTTGTACTTAAAAACCTAATTTCTGTAACAGTTTCCATGAGTCAAACTAACTTAACACAATTGACATGGAGATATGCAAAACTGAGATAGCATTGTTTTCTTTCTCTACTAAAATGTGTTTTAAACACTAGTTAATAACTTAGAAGCTTCCAAGGCCAGAAGCAACTTTTGAGTGCTTTATTTTGAAGCTGCAAACCTTGTGCCCTACTAATAGAAAAATTCCTTGTTTCAGCCCTGAAGCATTATCAGATAAACTCTGTGGCTCCATTTGGTTTTTATGTATAAAATGCTACCAATGACCCAGGGCTGAATCTCCAGAGAGGCTGGGCTTTAGGCAGGTAGAATTCTATTGGAAATTTCCCATTTGAAAGCAAAAAGAGGAAATGTTATTCTGACAGGCCCAATAAAATAGGTAAATGTGTAAAAATTCTCCAGGGTTTGGACTATTCAATGCAATCTGGGTGAGACAGGTTAGCATCTCCAAGGCAATGCTATACTAAGTACTGCCCAACGGAGCTGCCCCAAGGGATCACATGGTTACTAATTATCTAGCTATATGTAGAGTAGGCATGTATGTCTCTGTAGGCATATTTACCTAGAGCATAATGGTCATAAAAATAGGAAGAAGTCAGTCCCTAGCAATTCACATTTGAACCAAGAATGAATCTGCAGGCTTACTGCTGCTTAACAAAGTGCATAATTTCACTCTTACTCAGAAACGATTTTACAGAAATTGGCATCCTTATTACTAAGTTAATAGAAAAATTCCAGTTGAACTCCACAAGACTTTTTTCCTATTATAGTAACATTGCAGAGCTCCATTTAGTAAAAATGAGTGCTTAAACCTTCTGACAATTTCTTCACTGAACTTAAATTCCACTCCAAGAATAACTGTCTCTTAAGTGTGAAAGAAGATGGGGTTCTTTATGCCTTGAGATGCACAGACTAGGAATGTCTTGTGGTTGAGCCGTGGCTGTAAACATACAACAGAAGTTCTGTGTATTTGGGAAAGTTTCTGCTCTGAGATGAAATCCTACACCCAGTTTCAGTGGGAATTTTGCCACTGAACTGAGTGTGTCTCCATGGTTTATTCTGTCCTTATTCTGGAGGTGGCAAATTGATAAAATATAGCCATAACATTAGCACCTCATAACTTCAGAGCAGGGCAAAAAGCTATGAAAGAATTACAGCAGTCCCCTTTTCCAATCAAGACATGAATGCCAGACAACACCTGCTCTGGTGTCATCCAAGATCTATACCTGCTTGAAAGACAGAAGTGCTGAACTCCACAAGAACAACAAGAATGACCTAATTATATACTTCCACTTGATGACAAGATTCTGGCCTAGACGCATTACCAGTTTTCCTGGAAAACTTTTGAGTGCTTGGTTTTCCAGCTTTTGCCTTCGTATAAAACAAAGTGGTCACTGGAGTTACAATCTTACATAATACCAGTCCAAATAAATTTCTGTCAAAGCACTGCTGAAAATGGTAACTACATACAGATGCGCACGCACGATCTAACTTGGCTGAGTGGGAGACAAGAATTCGATGGCTTTAAAGTATTAACAGAAATTCATACCACCCCCTTCCCTGTCAACTTCTCTCCTCACACAGTGTCCTCAAACTTGATAGCTAACTTCTTATAATCAAGATACTCTTTACTTCTTCCAGAGGCAAAATCCTGCCTTTTCTGAAACTAGAAGAGTAATGACAAAGTGAGTTATTGTCAAGATCTGACTTCCACTGCAAGCATAACTTGTGACTGATATATCCTATTGTTATATTTCTCAAGAAGATCTGCAATATTGTTTAGTCAGTGACATGAAAAATGTGCCCTGTAATTTCACAGTTCACAGCCGTTCATTCTGGGTGCTGACACAGTTGAAATCATAATGCGGCACAATATTGTTATGCAGGATAAAGACAGAGGGTCTAATTAAACTCCCCTTAAATGTTACATTCATCCTTATTAATCAAGAATTTGGGATTCTTAAGGTAATATCAAAGGAAGTTAAAATTCTTTTCTATGGCTTATTTGATTACCTGGAAACACAGATTCTCAATTCTATCATCTATAGCTTTAATATCAACATATTAAGTATGATTTATGCCAACAGAGTAGAGTAGATGGAAAATTTTAGGAATATGATCTTCTGACAAGTATTGTCAGGAGTGATAAAGTCTGGCTTTGGGTAGCTGCATTCCCTGCAAAACAATGAATCACTGGATTCAGAATTCCTGGGAACCCTGCATTAGGTAGTCTTTAATAATTTAATTCAGACGCTTCTGCTATTTAAGGGACTAATCAAAGAGAGAGGGATTAACCTTTTTTTCTCAGGGAAGGGACACTGTTCTTCCGGAGAACTGCCGCATTTAGTGCAGGTGAAAATTTGCTTTCTGCTCTGCCTCCTTTTCTACTAGGGGAGGGTAAGGAAAAAATAGCTGCTATAGCAACCTGTTTATGTACTTGTATCTTTCCCCCAAAACTTGGCAACTGCTAGGAAGAACCGAGATTTTAGCATAGATAAGACAAAGTAAGTATGGGAGTTCCCCCACTTCCCTGCAAGGCAAATGCCGGCATACCAAAGGTTAGCACCAACTGCGTAGATGGGCTTGCCTTTAAGCACTAAAAATTAAGACAAGGAGAGAAGAGGCCTAACATCTGCCCCAACACACAGAGAGACATCAGTAAGAAGAGGGCAAAAACAAACATAAGGGGAAACTTAGAGGTGTTCACCATTAGGAAAAACACTAGAAGCAACTGAGAAATCAAGGACTCCTACGGACTCTCTAAGGTGCTAAAAGGGAGGCATTGACAGGTTGGTTGTAAATTAAGCAAGCCAGGAAATGCCTATGAGCAACAAAAGGACTGAATAACAAACTTTGGGAAGCAGACTATCAACATCTGTTCGCTACTCTGAGGAAAAGAAGGTCCTGTAATAGTACAGGTCCGATATTGAAGCTGACAGTGTTGAAAGTGGCTTTCCTGAATGGTCAGCGTTAGATGCTGTCCACAGCTTTTATAGGACCTGGCTTCCAGATCTGGCAGATGTTTTAATTCTCTCAGCACTGGGATTTTACTCCAGTCATTTATTCTCTTCAGTCTCATCTCAGTAGTTCCCACCAGAGACTTTTTTTTTTTTTAACCAGCTGCTTCCTCCACATTAATTCAGACTCAGTGATATATCTGCACAGTGCTGGCCGGCTACAAATCATCTTCTAAACAGGAAAAATGGGCCCTGATTTTACTCTTAAGCCATTATCACCCTTCCAGAGTTACATCAGTGTGGTCATGGGTATAAGAGGAGAATAAAGGAGGTACAGTACCATTCCAGAAACAATTTTGCTTCTTTCCCATCTTGCTGTAGGCCTAAAGAGTTTGCTGCATGGGGAAAGAGGGGTTTGTTTACTTTGTTCAGTGAACAAAAAGTGAAAGTCAGTTTGGTCAAACAACGACAACAACAACAACAAGACAATGCATTTTTTCATTATTTTTTTCCCTTCAGATATTAGTATTATGATAGTAACATATATATATCACAGTGATTACCTACACAGATAGTATTAACCCATTCAAGAAACAGTTTCAGTAAAACAACTGTTGTGTAGAATACTGTTCAGCTAACGGTTGACAAGTGAGTACCTACAATTACAGGTAGTAGTTGTGTAACATGAGTCAATTGGCCAAGTTCATTCTTTCAGAAGTGATTAAATCTCTCCTTTTCCAGCATTGCTGGCTGGATACACCAATACATGCAGCTCTCCAGAGTCAGTGTTTCTGTGTTTCAAAATTTGGCAGAAAAGACAGAAGAGGAAAAACTTTTTGCTTCGAGTAGATTCTCTCGCTACCCGGCTTTCCTTCTAACTTAAGAGAGAGAAAGGAAAAGAAAAACAATGTGCACTGTCCAATATACAGCAACTTCAGATCTAGAGGTGCACTACAAATTCCCAATGGCTGGGTTCAGGTAGGCCGTAAATAAAACTGCAGAGCCAACTTGAGATGCTCTTGGGTGTAACTTACAGTGAAAAACTCTGGCGCTGCATGCTGAGAGCATGGCTCAGCCGCTCATTTATAACAATAGAACTATTCTTCTGTCTGCACAAGGAAAACAAATCTCCTGCTGTTAGGAATCAAAGACAAGTACTTCAGACTCTAGGAGACATATTTAACAATGACTAAGTGTGTAACTTCATAAGCATTCATTCTTTAAGACTTTCTATCCCTCTCATTATACAGCACTTTTGTAAGTGATTGTAGCGTATCCCAAAAAGCAAGTTTATTGACCTCCACCTGCAACAAAAGTGCTTTAAAACGGCTTGATGTGCAACAAAGTATGCAAAATTGATCCCTTAAGAGTTTGTGAGGAATGTGATTTGAAGCCTTATCCTTGTTCAGGCGGGGTTCAGGATCTCTGAAAAAATCCTGGCAAGAGAGATGAAAAAGGCTTTTTGAATTGTCTTTGCAATTCATGGCTTATATATTCACTGCATGTAAGGGTGGTGACTAGCAACAAAGAGAAGAAAACTTGCTTTTTCCAGTGAATTCTCCTTAGCTTTCTCAAGTATTTGAGATTTGGAAGAAACTCACTGAACCATAAATCCCACTCCAGTGGGATAGTTGCAGCACTATTTTACAGAATTCTAGGCAGTCATTTTTTTTGACAAAGAGTATGCAGATCATGGTTGCCACCAATGAGAGTGTGGAACATTTCCACTGACTTCCACCGACTCCATGGGCACAGACCCCAAAGTTATGATGATGTAATCTAAAGCAAAATGTGGCCCAGTAGTAAAAGTTCCCATTCCCAAAGTCAATGGCCAGTCCATTGTCCAGTAGCGCTTGGTGAAATGACAAACAAACAAACATGATCACTTTTAATTCAGTGTCAGGTTCAGCCTTGTCATCCCCATGGTCTGATGTTCAAGGATGAAGCCTCATTATAATATACACTTAATTTGCAGTGTAGAAAAATGCACTTTATGTAAAGAGAGACAGCGTAGCCACCTTTCAGATAGACCAGTAGCTGTTATTTGGAAATGGCGATGATAATAAATATGACTTCGCTCCCATTTCCAGACTAGCAAAGCTGTCAAACCCACAGCCAGTACAGTGGCAGCGCTATAGCAGTTGAACATCGAGGCTGTGGGTTAACAGGCAGGTGGGTAGCTGGATCCATCACAGCTATTCTAATCCAACATGATTAATCTCAAACAAATGGAGATTTACTGGTTTCATATTTGTGTAACTCCACTAAATTAATGATATGGTGATATACGGAGACCAGAATCAAATAAAACGATACCAACTTCCAGGCAAAAGATTGGCTTTCAAATTACTGCAGTTGAGACTTTACCACTGAGACAATGCAACTATGCTTCCAAAAGCCATGTACACTACATGGGGTCAGCTGGATTCAGGTGCAGATAAAAAAATTACACACACAGAGACACACGTGCACAAATAAATAACTTATTTACACATAGCGCTTCAGATATTTTTGGCAGTCTTTCATATTCCCATGAAACTCACTGCAGTTTGGGTTCTGTCTCTATGTTCTCCAGCTTCAAATACTGCATTTTAATTCTACTTAATGAATTAGATGTGCTTTAGAGCTACAATAAACTTTTCTTGTGAAGATATTTCTGAAGCATTGAGTCACGTTGCTTACTGAGAATAAATACTGCAATAATATATTTGCATAAATAATTTAAAATCCAAGAGCACAGTAGGTAATAAAAATATATTGCCATGATAAACCATAAAACCAGAGAACAATGTTACTTTAATTAAAAATTACAAATACACTGCAGTAAACAACTTATTTACACATAGTTAAAAGTCTAACTATTGAATATCCTGGACTTGTTGAATCCAAAAAAGTGAAAAATACTGAAACCAGTCTCTTCACACAGACAAATATTGAGGACCATAACTGTGTTTAATTAAGATCTACTGTTAATAATGGATTTCAGAGAGTGAGGTGGTTCTTTTAATTTCCCAAGGTAGAAAATGTTATTAAATTTGGCCTTTAACTTCTCATTGACATGTACACTTGAAACTTCTGATTAAAATTTCAGAGGTTGGGAAGAAGCACCCAAAATTAAACTCTTAAATCTGGCACAAAAATAACAATGATCCCTGATTAAGAAATCAAATTTCAGAAACTTCATTACTGTTCTATTAATAAATTGTTGGGTTATAATTAAAATAGGGCCTGCTGGATTTCTTCCATTTTTTTAGTTCTAAAAAAGTTGGAAACTGTAGAGGGAATTAAATACTTAAAAAAAATAGGTTAATGAATCTAAGAAATGTGATCTAGCTTGAACAGCTTCCTTTTCTTTCTGGGAGTGATCCCGGCAGAACAAATACTATTTTCCACCCAAAGGTATGTGTTCAGGAAAAAACACTGCTTCTGTCTGCTCCTTCCTTTCTACAACATCCGTAGTCCAAAGCTCACTATACACATTGCAGACTTCATAGGAAATCGCAGGTCTGGGTGTAGTTGTGAAAGTCCATGTTAACCTAGTTTTAAACAGGTATAATTTAGAGTAAGGTTAAACTTGATGACTACCTTATTTAGCTGGTCAATATGAGCATGCAGTTCTTATTTCCAGGATGATGTTTCTACCCCTACCTTGAGTTTCTTTGAAATGTTAACATCGGTAGATCAGAGAAGAGCTGACACCATGAAAGTTCACTGCTAATCGTGTGCAGACAAATAGCTAGAGCTCAAGGTACATGCTTTTGATTCTTACGAATACTTGGAGTCATATTTTTTTCAGTGTAATACATTTTTGCCACCTTGTTTGAGCTTTTAAATGAAATTCTTTCTCAGTCTGCAAAAACACTTCAAGCTGAAGAGTAAGAAAGAAAATTGCTTCAAAAGTACAGCTGTCTTCAGGAATTTTTACAAAGTAAGCCACGTTTTTCAAAGAGATAAGTAATTTGAATCTGATTCAGATATGCAATGTTCAAAGAACAAATTCAACCTAGATGTGGACAATGGCACAAATGGTTTCTATACACTTCATGGTTCTTGAAATGCATTTATGATGCTATATCTAGTAGAGTAACTAAATTTCCTCATATACAAATAATCATCAGCCCCTCCTACGAGTTTTATATGGAAAACTAACTAAAAATATCCCTGCAGTTAGACATATCTCAGATGTTATAGGTTGAAAATAAAAAAAAGTAACATTACTAATTCTCTGTTGTTCTTTTGTTTGTATCCATCTGTAGATTTTGAACAGATATATACTTTGTTGGGGGTGATGTACACTGTTCACGCAGCACGCATGATACAAATCTGGTATTCATTGCTTCTTGCAGATGCAAAACATTGCTTGCTTGTGGTCATTGATATTTAGTGTCGTATCTTGTTTCAAAGTCTATATTGTGCCTGCTGGGCCTTTATTTTACCAGTACAATCATAGTAAGGACTCTGACAATATAATTTATAGCAGCATAGTCTGAGAACCCCGTAGTTCGGTATGCATTCTTTATAAAAGTTCTGGACCTAGGCCCAAACTCTAAACACACACCTGCCTGTAGGAACTTCAGAGAAAAAATTTTGGCCAGACCCAAACTAGTGAGTAGCTTTGGCCTTTATACATGCAATTTTACACTACCCTTAATTGCAGATGCTGTTCTCATATACTACAGTCTTCCTTTTTCACTGCTAGTAGTTATGTGTTTCAATAATACCTGTCAGTGTTAAAAGCACCTTTTAAAAATGCTATTTTATACTTTCCTGTTATTTTAGCAAAAGGACATACAGGTAGTCAGATTAGCCTTTCTTGAATCATTCCACCATTTCCCAGACTTCCATTGCATTTGCATTATTTTCTTCTAACTTACACAGCCACTTCCTTTCACATAGTTTCCTGCTTCATGATCATGCTTCATTCCCAACCCAATCTATCTTATTTCTGCGCTTCTTTTCTGCACATCCAGGGTAAGAAAAGAAAAATCTTGCTTTCGGCTACAAACCTTCCAGGTTTTGGCCATGCAAATATGGTAAATTTTCTGGGAATTCTATGTAGATTATGAGAGTTCCTTTGCAGCCAGTTGTGAAATGTGGTGGACTGCAAAAAGTGTTTATGTTAACAGGTTACACACAATACTTGAAGCTAACTTACGGTTTTCAGTGACTCACTGGTATGCCCTATAATTTCCGCGTCAATGCGGTTAGGAAAAATTCAGCAAAATCAGTAGGTCAAGGGGAAAAATTCAGATAATAGTTTCTGGATTGTTCATTTTGATAACAAAGTCCTTATATTTTCTTGGCTTTTCTCTTTTAGCCTCACAAAATCAACTGTTACATTAACTAATATGACTTTTCTTATTTCCCATGAAAATACATGAAGTTATGGAGAACTTCATTATGTTTCTTAAACTCAGTCCCAATCCCACAGGGAATAAATATCTTTTCCCTACACAAGCCAGGTTCTGAATAATGCTGCTGAGGTTCATATTGCTGTATCTGACAAGCAATAGAAATTCCATAGATTTTCCATCTACAGACACAAATTTCTGTGACCACAGTGAATGAAATAAGGAATCTTCAGAGCAAAAACTAAAATTAAGAAAAAAAGTGCATCCTGTGCATATTTAGAAAACAAGGGGAATGACATGCTAAGAACCATCCTTCAGATAAACTGATATTTCAATGGCAGAACTCAAAGGTGTTTCTGATAGAGAAAAACTGAAATATTCATACTCCATTAACTAGGTTTTTTTGAGGTGACGCAGAGAATTGCAACTTTTAATTATCTACCTTGCCTTTTTTTCCTTCCTTGGAGATGAGCACACTCACCTGCTTAAATTCACCTTCTCATCATTTGAATCCAAGGCTGTCAGTGCGGTCCTTTGCAATGGCATGCTTACTAACATTTGTTACTGACAGAGAACGTCTTCAAGATCAGTAGCTTTCTTTTTTTGTAGAACAGAACATATGCCAAACCTTCTTTAAGAAGTGCACAATCACTTGTAAGTAATCCTGTGATAGAGAAATCTATATCTATAGAATAGATTGACAGTGCACATTGTTCACGTAAAGCTTTGAAATCATTCTCACAAAGGTGTTTATGCCCTTTTATATACATTGACATCTATGGGAAATTAGACTCACAAGTAAGAATGAAAAATTAACCACAGATGTAGATTTTAGCTGTAGTGCCTAACCTGCAATTCTCAAACGCTGAGAAAAGCTGTTTGGAAAGTCAGTTTAGTATTAGAGACGAAAGTGGTTGATCTTTCATTTTTCAACACATCTAAAACCAAAAGACCAGAACAGGTGGATGAAAATATAAGATGATGGCACCACTTACTACCTAGGTTTGCTCCTTGCGACATGGCACATGCGTGGGATTATATTATCATAGCACAGAAATAATAATTTACTTTCATCTATCTGGGCAAGGACAAGTCTTCGCTTACTGTAGCTTCAGCGTTTCACAGGAAAATATTTTCTCAGCCCTTGAACGTGGATGCATGGTCATTATTTCAATAAGGGACTTTATAAATGATCATAAACTGACTTAAACCATATGTAAAATAGGTAAATTATTTCTATACACATTTTCTCTGGCTTTCATGAAGGAAGAGGAATAAACAAGCAGGTTAAATGTAATTTTGAAACACTATGCAAAGCTATGTTTGTTGCTTGTGGCACTCGATTGTTCTACTGCAGTAATCTCATAGCCTGGAAAACTACTGCCTCCTGTCTAATGTAGTTCTTTGTTTTCATCATACTGAATCTCTTCATTGCAGGAAAAAGAAAACAGCTACTTCTTCTATGTAGAGCCTAAACTAATTTAATTCTGTACTGGCAGGCAAATTCTTGGGCACAGAAGACATACTCACTTTCTGATGGATGAAAATTAGAGGGTACTGCACTCACCTGATAGTCTGATGTTGCAAAGTATCTGGATCAGTGGCATTTACTGTTAACACAACACTGCCAATAGGGATGTTTTCTTGTTTTGTCACTGTCATTGGGTTTGGGTGGAAAACTGGGCCTTCATTCACATCCTCAACAGTGATCTGAACCGTCGCCGTGGAACTGGGGCCATAAGCTATGTCTGGAATCAGCGGGTCCTCATTTTCTACTTTGATCAGCAGCGTGTGAAATGCTGAAATCTCATAGTCTAAAGGCTGTAAAACATATCATAAAATCAGAGTGCAAGGCACAAAGACAGTACTTAACACTTTTTCTTTGTACCCCACTGCAAACTTGCAGAAGATAGAATCAGCCAGAAAGGGACAACAGCATTCATTGCATCTGATACTTGGTCAGAGTTTAGCATTAGACACAATGGTAGTTATAAAGTGCATTGAAGATAATGAACATAATAGACTTAATGAAAGAGGGAGACGTCCCTCTATCCAAGAGCATATACTTTTTTGCCATACCTCATACATAGAATTTAATTCTCATATATACATGCTTATTTATGATGTAATATGCATTTAGCAAACAAATCAGTCATACTTAGCCGCTACTTATGATAAGTAACATAAGGCCAATTTCTCAGTTCCTACTTGAAACGAAAAGCACCACCATGGAAATACATGCCATTTGTCTTAAGAATTGAAAATGCCTCTTCTGAAGTCAAACAGAGAAAATTCTGGTACAGTCAGCAACCAGGGCTATTTTCTTTCTTTTTCTCTTTCTGTTTTTCTTTTTTTTTTTTTTTTTTAAGTGTGAGATACAGGATTATCTTCACACAAAGACAGGCAATAATCTTTTCCATGAGACTTTAGAAATGTGGGACCAAAGACACCTCTCCAGTTCAGCCTGAAGCCAACGTCCCTTACTTCCCTGGTATTTGCATCTGTGTCCTCTAACTAAGAATAAAATGTGGCCCTTGAATTCTAATTGTACCTTCAGTCACAAACAAAGCTTTGTTGTAAAGTCTCACTATTAATTGTGATGCTTACTGCAAAACTAGCTATTATTTAAGCACAGTGGCAATATAGTTAGCAACAGGCAGGTCCTTATGACTAAAGAAGTAAGGTTACTGTGACAGAAGAAGGGGTTACACATATTGTTTGGACAAGAGCTGGTAGCCAGCTGTATATTTTTGAGTAACTTATCCTTGCTGTGCCTTCTCTTACGCAGTAAATCCAGTGGGTGGACCTTACAGTAATTATACAGTACAACAGCAAATTGTTCTTACTTTGACAACAGAGAGCATTCCCTCATTAGTCTGGGGATTGGTATGGATTTCAAAACTCTGCCCTGGATTTCCATTAATAATGGTGTAGACAGCTCTCCATGCTCCAGTTGCTGGGTCATCTCGGTCACCAACAGTTAAGTTTACTATTACACCTGTGACTCCCTCCTTTACTGTGGCTTGAAACTAGAAAAAAAACATAGAGGAAATTGTTACTATTTTCAATTAATGACCACACACGCACACGAAATATCCAAGCCAGCATTACTTATTTACCACTACTGGAGAAAGACGTAATCTTTGACTGAAACTGAATGTTATAGGCTCTAAATAATACATTCTCTCTCATGAAATATAAGGTAGCACATTACAGCTGCTCTCCATTTAATAGATGGCAGATAAGCAGCAATGTGATAGGAATCGAGTTTTGGATGATTCTGATCACAAGACGACAGTTCATCTCCTAATACAGGAAAAGTGAATCCTGAAAATAGATGCAGTGTTGCACAGGTGCATATGCTATCAGAAAGCGAACTACACTCATAGCTAAGCAGAAGAGGAAGCTGACTAGTATAGCCCATTCTTGCCCTCAAATGCACTATTATTTACAAATAATCCAGTTCTGCATTTCAGACTATTATTTTCATAAATTACCCCACCCATATTAATTTTTCACTACACTGTCATCAATACATAAAACATTTTTTACAAGTGTTCCCATACCGTTTTTTGGAGGGGTTGCTCTAAAAGACTTAAAAATAATTGGACCTCATGCTACCACTTTGTCTGCATAACTAAAAGTCAGTGTTACTTTCTTTTTTCAGTGGAAGAATTTTTTATGACCTTGTGAAGTTTATTGCACTGCTGTACTATTCCGATAGCCAAGCCCTATAAGAAAATTCTAATTTACTATCCAGACAAACAGTGTATAACATCATTCTTATTTATGTGGAAAAACATTAAGCAAACCATTGGAAAAGCTTGTAAGGGTCAGACTTAATAATACTCCTCACCTTTCAAGTGCTTGAGGCTGACGTGCTAAAAGCACCGTATATAAGAGTGATAAGATAATACCTGCTTTATAGGTGGATAAACCAGAATGATAACATACCTAATCCTGAGAAGTGCTGAACATCAGCAGTACCATTACAGATCATTAGGAAATCTCAGCATTTCTAGGGATTAAGCCTTCAAAAGTCCAAAATTACAAACTTTAATGACACAAATAGGGTTTGCTGTACGTGCACTGCTTAAAAGCTACATTGTCGGTGACAATATATCACTCAAGGGCAAAAATCACCCAAGTGGCTTCAAGACCTGAATAGACTAAATATGTTTTGCTCTGTCTTATAGACCACATGAAGTCATAACACTACAGAAGACTTTGTGAGAATATTGAATGCAGAAAATAGCATTTTATTAATATATAGATTTTACAATCTGGACAAATAGTAGGTAAAATGGATTTCCTCATAGTAAAATACAGAGGAGACAACTATGTCTTTTCCTGTGCTCAGTTATCTTTTTTTTTCATTTCTTCCAATAGATTTGACTTATGTTTCCAAACCCTTTTTCAATTTAGCTGTATAATTTGAGTGTATGCATTCAGTTCAAGCTTTCCAGCCTCAAACCTGATTTTACAAAAGGATGACATTAATGATTGGCTATTTCTATCTTCTTCACTATATTTAACACAGAATTTAAAAATTCTTTTGATTTTGATAGCTAATATGTAACAGGTTGTGATTGAGCTTTGTTGCAGACAGATCATTAAGCTCATTTGCAGTTTAATTAACTCTAAACGATAATATAACAATATTTTTGCTTGCTTTGAAACAAATCAAAAGAAAAGCTCTATTAAGAATCTTGGAAATAACAGAGGAATAATTACCAAGACTGTATTCCTTCCTGCTCAGCAAAATGCTGTCACTGGAAAGCACACTTAGACATCTCTTACTCCAACTAAAAATAAGCGATTAGCCCAACTGGTATTTTTGTATTATTTCATATTGTCTCAGCTTGAGCATGTACGAAACGAGACATCGGAACCACGAGGGCCAGAATTTTTCCGAACAAGTGTTCAGTACCAAACAGTTCCTATTTAGCTATGTAAAAAGGTGACTAGACTTCAAGGAACCTAATCCTAAAGAATCTAACCCTTAGATTTGATTGGGCATCTGCTCCTAATTCATATTGATCCTTCTGAAAAATCTTTTCCTTAATCCACTAGTCTGATTCAATTAAGTGTTCAGTACTCCCTGGATCACCTTGGGAACAGTAAGACCTGTCAGGGTAAAATATTTAAAGATCTGGCTATTTTATTCAGATACATAACTGTGAAGCCAGTGAAATCAATTTATTATGCTTACTCCACCAGTGCCAGACTATGACGGAAAAGGTTGCCATGATGTGCCAACTAGTTCAAAAAATACTGAATGTCAGTTTAAGGATATCTAATTCAAAGGTATCTCAAGCTGGGGTTGGCTTTCTTCTGCATTCCTATTTTCTCCTTATTTAGGAAGGGCTCTCAGTAGCTTCAGTTGCAGTGAGTTAGTAGTGCAGAAAGGGCACATAGACTGGCTGGGGACACAGAACTGCAGAGCTTCTGACACCTGCAGATCAAGGAAGTGACAACGTCTACAGGCAAAGGCTGTGCCAAGCCACATAATTCCAAGTGTAGCAGTACACTCACCCCTAGCATTCCTTGCATTTTAGGAATGGCCATATAAACACAGCGGGTATTTGAAGCTGTCTAGAACATTACACTAGAATCTGTTCAAGATGGATGAAAAAGCAGAATGATCAAATCACAGAAGTTGTCACATGGGTCTACTCTAAATTTATAACGTGAAAAGTGTAATAAAACACAGAGCTGTGATTGCAAAAGACAAATATCTACTGTGAAATAGAGAGGCCCAGAAAAATATAGTGTATATTATCTAGAAGGTGAACTCTTTTGCTTGTTCAGCCACCTTTATATAAAGAATAGACTTCCTAGTATTTAGAAAAATCTGTTGTATTTATACTGCGTCTCTTTCAAAAACAAAAGTAACGAAGGGAATTTAAAAACTATGAAAAGACAAACATAGGAATTTGATTTGGAAACAGAGAAAAGATAACCACAGATTAATCATATTTCAAAATGAAAGGTTTGCATTCTCAAAGCACGGTGCTTAACTGGGAGAGTCTGAGCCAGTGCTCTAAAATAAAACCCCATAGTGGCTAACACAAATAATTGGATCAGAAGTTAATTGATTTTACTCTTTTTAAATATCTGCACATCCCCTAAGCACCACTATAAATTAAGAATAAAATAGATGAGTTCAGTACTTTATTTAAACTGCTATCATCTGGACCCATATTAAAAAGAGTAACTTAGAAGGCAAATACCCTGGGCCAGAGTTGCATTTCGCTGAAAGGAGCTATGTTCATTTACTACTACCGAGCATTTGAATACGTAAGGTTAACTTACTCTGTGGAGTTATATGCTATATTGTCATTTATTGTGCTTATCATGCATACAGCCTAGAAATTTTAGTAATTCTGTCATATTTAGAGTTTTATAAACACAGGCATAAAACCCTCTGATTCTGCTTTTTCTGCACCCAAAAGCTTATGAAAAAATACAGAACAGATAACAGACTGATAGAAACTTAGAAGGAAACAACGAAGGAACAACAGTCAGCAGTCTATGCTTAATCATCAGGTTTTTGTAGACAAATGAGGCTTTTAACAGGGAACTGAAAGACATCAAGGAAATACAGTGATGGATGTAGATGAAGAGTTCCTCCAAGAGTGTGAGGGTAGCTTGTGAAGAAGCACAGACTTGAAAATGTAATGAGCGAGCAATGTTTGCTGTCATGATGGACCGATGGGAAGTAGGTATCAACCACTGGACATTCTTGTGAGAGATCACAAAGACGGTTCCACTAGGCGTGGAGGTCCTGCGAGTGAAAGCAAGCAGCTTATATTTCTTAAAACAAAGGAGTCAGTAAAGGGACGGCCAGGAGACAAATAACGTTCAAAACAACAGTGTTAGAATACAGCCTATGTAACAGCACCCAGGATAGCTCTGAGCAGGAGAGATCATCTCAGTTCAGGAGTCAAACTCTTACTCCTCCCTTCCCTGGATCTTGCAAGCCTGCTCCAAGCTTGAGAAGATAAAATGAAAAATTAGGGTTCCACGCTGGCAGGAATTTTATCTTACCAAGCATAGGGAATTCAAGATGGCAGGTATCTACCGAGAATAATTAGGCCTGTATCAAAGGCTAGTTAAAGGGAGAAGTCAAATGGGAAAATAAACAAACCGAACCACAGCTTAATTTTGGCAGGTGTTTCCTGGCGGAGCCAGGATATAATATAACACAGCCAAATCCTGCTCCACACCGAACTCTGTGGTGAACTGGTAGGACACTACAGTGACAGCTCTCACTGAACAGCAAAATGGCTCTGTATGGTCTCAAGAAAAAAACAGTCTTGTCAGATTTCTGCCATGGGACAGATACATGAAAAGATCACTTTGTAAAATGTTATCACCTGAGAATCCAGGCACTATCCCCATCTCAGCCTCAAACAGAACTGGAAATGGTACCTAACCTGGATGAATATTGGATTCTTATCTGACTACAGAAGCTTTAAATAAGGCTGTAAGTGAGATTTTATTTACTGGCTTCTCAGAGTAGAGAGGAACAAGCGAACTTAACTGCATCAGAATCACCTGAATGTCTACTGTCCAGCAACAGCATGAGCATGCAGTAATAAGGTTATTACCTTTATGAAGCCACTCAAAAACTGTCTCAGAGTAGGGTACCGATATACCCCAACTAAAGAGCTGCTACAAGCAGCAAACACAATGCAAGATAAACGTGTCTGGGGTTGGTGATCGCTACCCCATGGCTCATTAAGATTCTGCATGCTGTGATTCCCAGTCCAGAACAAACAAATTAAAACTGCATGCCAGTTTGCATTTATCAGGGCGATATTCCAGTTGAAGGTATTCTGTGCTACTATCACATGTTTGTTTCCTCATCCATAAATCATAAAAGATGAAAAATAATGAGATATATTAATTCACATGTGTTGTGGTTTAACCCCAGTCAGCAACTCAGCACCACACAGCCTCTCACTCACTTCCCCCCCACCCAGTGGGATGGGGGAGAGAATCAAAAAAAAAGGTGAAGCTCGTGGCTTGAGATAAGAACAGTTTAATGGAACAGAAAGGAAGAAACTAAAAATGACACTAATAACAACAATAAAGTGACAATAATAATAAAAGGATTGGAATACACAAAACAAGTGATGCACAACGCAATTGCTCACC
>JAVKLA010000088.1:39687484-39697658 GCA_034782735.1 Sagittarius serpentarius | reverse complement strand
ACTAGGAAGAAAATCAACTCTATCCCAGCTGAAACCAGGACAACATGTCTCTATTATAAATATCCCAGGAAAATGTATTACTGTATTTGTCCTCCTCCACTGAAGTCCACTGCTTTTGCAACCATATTTTGTCAATCTACTTTCTTGAAAATATGAAGACAAGCTTATAAAATTTCTTGAAATCTGCTTGGTCTTTGTGTCTTTTACTTTGCACACTGTCATTCAGTATGTGTGCACCTGAATGGCCAATATTTATTTGTTAAGGAAACAATGTATTTTCCGTAGCTCTGTATCTGGAATATCTCCAAGGACAAACGAGTTTTCAGAGTGAACACAGAGGTCTGCATTCTCAAGCAATCAGGAATAAGAATCTCATAAATGTCAGTTATGGACATTTCTTGCGGGACACAAAGCCCAGCTTGCCAGCTAACAATAAACCAAGTAATCTGGCATTTGGAGCTCATCAGACTTCACAAACTAGGCAGGTGAAGGACTAGTGGAAATATTTAGCATAACATTTGCGCACTGAGCAAAGTGAAACTGATGATTCTTCAGTCGCCTTTCATCACAGTGCAATGACCAAATGTGGGTAACTTTCTGGAAGCTAACAGACATTGCTTTGAGAAAGACTACATAGAGATGGTATGAGTAGGCTGCGTACGACCTTGAACGAGCATAACTCCTGAAAGAGACTGTTAAATGAGGAAGAAAAGCAGTAAAACAACAGCAGAATGAGGAACACCTGCCAGAGAAGCTGGATGAGGGCAGCAACGTGTTGATATTTCGATAGCCAGTCTGATGTTAGCTTAGGGCGCGTGAACAGCAGCATTTAACCAATAAAATGTAATCTTTAGGAGCGTGATAAGGCATGAAAAGTATATAAACCGCTAGGGTGAGATTAATAAACGCCTTCGCTTTATAACTCTCATAGAGTTGTGGAAGTCCATTATTCTCCCGCAAAAGGAGAACAATGGAGGCTTTTTTACTAGTTTGCTTTTACCAAGATTTGATGTCTTGTCGCTTTGTCCGTCTCGACCGCGACAACCAAAGGTGCTGGCCTGCTATCGGGGACCCTGGCAGGCTGAAAAACAGAGGACCTGACCAACTGCAGTTTATACCAAACTCTCCATATCAGCAATTTAATTGCCAATTTTGTGGTCAGGGCAAATTGTAACTTGGTATTACATTCTCCCTAATCTTTTCTATAGATTTTGAAGGTATTTTCCCTCTTAAAACTGTGCATAGCCTTTACTATAAGGACACAAATAGCTGCTGTATTTCACTACAGAGATAGCTGTATTAACGTAATGGATTAAGTTGATGTAAGCTGTACACGAAGCAACATATGAAGCACTTTGGAAGCCATTTAGATGAAAGACACTATGCAAATATAAAGCATTATCGCAGTATGACAAGGATTTGATGGTGTAAACTAGATGCAACACACAAATTAAAGCTATGAGTCACCTAAACAGTCTGTAGTAATTGTCATTGTCTTACTGCCATAATGCTGGCTCGTAGGCATTTTGTTATTTCTTAACTTAAAGTGTTTCAGCTTATTCTATGTTTTTTCTACGTACCTAATATTCTTCTGTCTCCCTAGTGAAATTACAGAAAGAATTCAATTGTAGCTTAGAAAAAAATCTTTCCGAATAGATGAAATTGACCATAATAATTTTGGATGCATTTTCACTTTTTACTTTTGAATGACTTTCACAGGCAATGTATTGTAAATGCCTTGTGATTTTTCAAGGCACGTGCCAGTTGCTTTACAAAATCAAAGTACTGCTCAATAATGAAAGACTGAAAGAGTAATTTTGTCCACTATATGCTGTAGCCTGCAACAACAGCAACAAATCCAAAAGATTAATTAGCTAAATGGAAGGCCGAAGATTAAATTCTGCTCTCTGTAACATGGCTATAGTTTCTGCAGGCTCTATAAATTTGTGCCTTTTTATTGAAAACCACAAAGATGCTTAGTATCACTGATATTAATCACGAATGATCAAAAAAGGGCAAGTTTCAACATGACTTTATCTTGTTCTGCTGCTCTTCAGTCTGCTTGGAAAAGTACCTCTACAGAGTACTAGTAATGCAAAAAAGAAACAAGAAAGTATTTACCAGGCTATTTCCCCATGCTCCAGGTACAAGTCTCTCTGTCAGCAGTTTTCCACTGTGATGAAGCCAGCCTATCTCTGGGATTCATTGGGACCACTTCAAGAACTCTTTAGTTATTATGATTCATGGTTGAGCAGGGCAGGGACAGAGTGCAAAACCAACAGGGTAAAATGGATGGATGGATGGATGGGTGGGTGGATGCATGACCTGCTGGGTGCCGCAAGTTGCCAGAGTGGCAATGCAAAGAGTCCTTCTATCCCTCTTGCAGCCATTGTAAGTCTTAGAAAACTTACGAAGGTCTGCGGAGTAAGATACTCATCAGACTCACAAATTAATTTAAAGAATATTCCTTTCTGCTTCTTTCCCATACCACTGCTGAAACCCTATTCAGAGCTGATGTTGTATTCCTATCCTCTCGTTTATGTGCTTGCAGAAGACTAAAAAGCCATTCAGGGACTGTAAATAAGTGATGGTGAAAGATACTTGAAAATATCTTTTTTTTTTTTAATTGTTTCAAAGACTTTTGTTTACACTAGACTTTGACTCTTTCTCAGCCCAGCTCATGGCCTCACTGAGTAAAGGCAAAAAGATAATTCTAACATGTATTAATCATATGCTGAATGCCTGCTTCAAAGCCTGTTACCTTCAGGGTATACATCAAATGTAGTACAGTTGCCTGAAGATTCAGAAGGAAGACAAACATACTCTCTTTTTTTCCAGAATACGTTAAATAATTTAGAAAGGAATTTTTAATTTTATTTTTTTTTTACTTTTCTACCTATAAATGCACGGTGCATTCAATTATTTCTAGAATAAATCAAGTACCTACAAATACAATGGACACTTCCAGAATGATGGCTGTATTGTAGAAGAACAAATACGCTTTCTCCAGGTGGACAGAGGATAGTGAAAGGTCACCATAATATTTACTACACTTAAGGTACTTTTGAGAAAAACCTCACAGAAATAATGATGCTATTTTCTCATCTATCAAAAATTCTTTCCCCCCAGGTAGAACAAACCTTATGTTTAAAACAACAGCAACAGAGAAAATTATGATCCGACCAAGCCCGAAAGAGGAAACTACACCTATTCACCTGTTACAACATCAGTGTTGCCTAGGGACCAGGGAGAGATCTGCTTTTCACATTTATGAGACCACTTGTGCTGTATTCAGCCAACCTAGCTGCGTATTATTTCTTCCTCAGTGCACTTCCCATCAAGAGCAGTGTTAAGCCTATCCTCTTTCTAAGATGCTGGATATCTTCTTTAAATAGAATGAACTTTAAATAGGATAGACTTAGCTGGATTTTTCTTTCTTTTTCATCCACTGCATTTCAGGAGCAGAAAGTTTTACAGGCTTTTCCCCCATCAATCCACACAGTTCTCACTTATGCTAATGATGGTCACAAGGCAAAGGGAAGGAGGCCTTCTTAAATGCTCCTCTTCCATTTTTAGCAGAGAATTTTTCATACCCAAACCAACTTTTCTGATGCTGAAGATTAACATCTGAACATATATGGTTGAGCTTACTGATACTACCTTACTAACAGAAAAAAGCATGGAAGCCACCTACTCGTATTACAAGGAATTTATGCAAACTCTCCTGTGCCACTAAGACTGCTTCAACATGCCAGTCCCAGTTACAGATGGGATGCATTTGCTCCATGGGTCAGACCCATAAGCAACAAATTCCTCCTACTGGTTCCCAGACTGTCACGTTTTTGAGGTTTGCCTGGCCATGGAACAGGTTCAGAAAAGATATCCTCTTTAACTGTTGAAGTTGCTACTTGTACCATTTAGGTTCCTTAACAGCAGGACAGATGAATTCACTCCTCTCTGAACATTGAAGCGGTAGATAAAAGGGGAATTTTATCACAACAGAAAGATTGTTTTAATAGCATTAACTGTAACATGCATATGCAGAGACCAGTTAATTTGCTAGAAAGTCGGGGAGATTGAGAGGAATGAAAGAGAAACTATTCTAGTGGCTTTGGTCTCCTCCCAGGTGTAAATAAATGCAGTGTGGCCTCTGTACTGGTGGAGGGAGACAAGTGCTTCAGCAAATGAAAGCTACTGATGATTTTTAAATTATTGTCATGTTTGCATTTAGGAAGTAGAGAAGGGATTTTGCAACTTCTCTTTAGGAAAGTAACTTCCAGGATTTCTTTTCAAACATGTATGAAAACTTTATTTTAGTGCTATACAAAAGCAAACTAATGGAAGAAGTTAAAAAAAAAAAAGAATCCTTCATTCTAAATAGGTCAAAGAACAAAAATTTCCTAGATAAAATTCTAGAGGGATCTTGTTCATCTATATAACTACTACTACAGTTACGAATGAATGTTCTGTGAAATTCTAATTTCATGTTTTATTACATTTTTATTAATGCAAATCTGTTCATTCCCCTATTCTATTATTTGAGGTCTTAGCAATAAATAAGATTTTCCTGAATACTTTACTAAACATGCCCTTAGAACTGACATGAGCTATGACTGTGCAAAGATTTGATGGAAAAATAAAATGCCAAGAAATCCATCCTGACAAGTAAGGTTTTATATATGTCTTGACGGGGAAAAAGAAAAAATAAAAAGCCCTTTAAGATGATGCTCTTATTACTCAGGAAATCATTACCTAAAATGATGTAGCCTGTTCTGGGGGTGATTTTTCTGTGTGTTTCTCCTGCTTTACATGAACACCAAATAGAAAACGCATTCAGTTTTTTGAATGCACCTAGTCTAATTTAAGTGAATTCTGTAATGCTGTTGGCTATTTTAAGTATTTGGTCACACACATTTTGAATAGTTATCTCCAGTGACTCAGCATCAATGTTGTCAACTTGAAGTTGAGCACAATTTTCTGAAAAAGCACCAATTCTAGATTTAGAGAACCTAAGTGATAAGAATATTATTAAAACCTTTGGCAATCAGCTCCAATGGTTATTTGTTCTCTGTTTAACTTTATGATGATGATTACTTCTCAACTGTATATAAATAAGGAAATCATAAATTAGTCTATGAAGCTCTTATATATAGACACCAACTTCATAGCGACTGTCCCAATGTTTTGGAACACAGTTCAAGATCAGGTTTAAAATGTAGGTCAAATACAATCTGATTATTAAATGGTAGATAGAACTGAGTCACCATTGAGCAGCATTTCCAAATAAGGTTGCAGTGTCTAAGGAAACCACAGATTAACATGGAGCTTTTCAAATCCTTTACGTGCTTTTCAGAACGTCATCAAAATGCTCTATTTTGGTACCTTAATATTGCAAGGCTGAACCATATTCTTACCAGGTTAAGAATCCTACATGTCTTTGCAGAGAGGTGGAAAAAATTACAATGTAAATGAGACTTTCTCCATGGCAGAAAATCTTTGGGCTCTTTGATAAAAAGAAGCATATGCATCCAAACAAGAAATCTCGCTTTTTCTGCCCTGAGAGGACATTGCTTCCAAAGACGACAGTTATTCACCGTGCCAGTTTACAGCTGATCATGACCCATGCTGCCAACAACAGATGTTTTGACAGTGGTTAAGCTTCTTCACATGGTCTTTGGTGAGCAGTGCCTAGCAGCACCATTTGAAGCATTCAAAGCGACTTGTATCTCTAGAATATTTTAGCAATGAATTTCATCAATTCCCCAGACTTCTGGCATTTTAGGTTGTGCCAGCTGATGAGGATGAGATGCCCTAGATTTACAAGCTGCTCCAGCTGAGAGCTGTCTGAAGTTAGCCCAGTTTGAAAACTCTTTTTTGGAAGCAGATAAGAACTCTGCAAGGTTTCACACTGTTCCAGTGGAGGCAGGAGGTACAGATGGAAGTTTACAGGCAGTATTATCTGCAGTGATACAGAATTTGTCTGAATTTTAAAAATAAAATCTCTAGCCAGCATTTTGTTTTCTGTGGAAAACTGTGTGGGGAAAGGAGAATTTGGGCTGAACGCTCCATATTTCAATCCATCTGAACACCATAAGTCTTCCAAGTCTGCCGACAAAGTGATGAATGAAGTCTACTGCATGTACTTTCTTCTACTGGATATACACAATTTTTTTCTCAAATTATCTAGCCTACATCCTGTTTGAAGAACATTCATTGAGCATAAATTTTACTGCTATTCAAGAAGAATCATTTAGAGATCATAGACATAGGTGAACTTTCATGATTAATGGTCTCTTTCCTTTTCTGTTTTCCTCCCATAGCAGAAAAAGTCTTTATCGTACCTTGAACATCCATTGAAGCACAGAGCTCTCATTACCCTGATAGGGAACAAGAAGGTCCTGGGCTCTCCAACCCTATTAGCACAGAAAAATTCTTTTCCCAAGGTCAAGAAGAAAGAATAACAGAATTAAATGCAACTTATTTGGCTAATGACTCTGGAGTGATCTGAGCCTCCCCATATAGAACTGTGATGGGAGCTTTCAAACGGCAGTTTGAGAGGAGTTCACTTGCAGCTGGGGTGGCCTGCTTTGAAAACACGAGATGTAAGCGTACATTGAGACATACAGTGCTGAACAGCAATTGAAGCATGGAGCAATAGATGTATGGTTTGGCATTGCACAGATATGGAAAAGGTCAGGAAAAAGCAAAGCTATGCTAAATAGATTTATTACTTTCTGCTTTAAGGATACCCATGGTCTCCCATCTCCCACTGCCCAGCAACTTTTGCCAATGCTCATCTTTTCTTGAAAGAAAAATATTTGTAATAAATGAAAGTGAAACATTTCTTTTGTAAATGCCCTTTGTGTGCTTATTTCCCGTCTAGAATGTCGCAGAGGCAACATTCAGGGCACTTTCATTTTCTCACCTGTAATCTATGTTTTCCTAACCATGCATTCACTGTACACACAGCCTTCTTGAACACAAACACCGTTGCAGCCTCAGCTGGATATGTTTTGCTGTAAACGGATAAGTATCTATTTGGTCCTTATTAATAAAAAGGAGGATAAAGAATGAACTAAGGATTTTTATATATCCTGATACTGAATTCTCTCTAAGCTATTTGGAGAATGTGAATAACTACAAGTTTGATAGCAGTGCTCCGCAGTTTACGTGTCTGAGCACCAAGAATTAGGAGGGAGGTCAAGACAGGCCAAGACACTACACTTGTGCTTTGGACAGAAAGATGTGCATGCACACCGTGAAGTCTACCTACAGTGAATCAAGCCTGTCAGACCTACCCTGTATGGGCTGCAGCAATTACCTGAACATGAACAGCAAATGTGGCCTGTCCCAGTGGCACATCATGGTCATTGTGCCTGTGAAAACCATCACTGTAATATATCGATGGAAGGTGAGAAGCATCATGCCCAGCACAAATGTACTCTGTGGTCAGTCTGGGTAGGAGCAGAAAGTCCAATGCACCTATGCAGTAAGTAATCACTAGAGCTGACTCTTGCTGGTATGTCCAGAACTCATACAGTTCCTTCATCCTGCTCACAGCTAATGCTATGGTACGCTTGGAAATCCTTGAGCAGCAGCTTAAGTCCTCCAGTTCCAAGCAGACCAAATTTCAAGTGCAAATAAAGGCAATTCCCAGAAAATACAGGTGACACCAATAAGATAAATAAACATTTGGTATCATCATTAGTTTATATCAAAAAACCTCTTCCACAGGGTTGAATGCTTATTAAATCAGGACATGCAAGAAGAAAATTAGTTTATTAAGCAACGGTGCTATTCCTCTCTCTTAAGACTCCTTCCCCTTCTTGTGTAGCAAATCTCTACATAAGATACCAATACATCTGCATCAAAATTGCCACACTGAACTCCTCCTAAGGAGAGCAAGCAAGTACACTAGCAATTCATTGGATCCTAACACACATTTCTAGATAGAGATTTTTCAACTGAGCTTGCCAGTTCTAGGGGAAATCATTTTAAGGGACAATAAATACCACTTTATTTCTATACACAGCACTATGATATACTGTAAGCAGCCATGCTTTCTCCCCTTGGAAGGGAGAAAAATGCTGCGCTTGCAGGTAACTTGAAACATACTATTTCTTGCTTCTGAGTAAGCTCATAATTAGAGTAGAAACATGAAGAACAATTTCAATGGAGCTGTAAACTCCAACAGGAGGGAAAAAAAATCTATTTGAGGCTAGAACAAAATCTTTTTTAATCTGGCTAATACTACTTTTGTGCTGATGCTGATCATTATATTTATTACTAAACTGTAGGACCTTCCAAAATGTTGACACTTAATTTCAGTTACTAGAAAAGCAATCACTTTCAGATATTCAGCTTGATGATTAATATGTACATACCTAATTTTTAGTGAATTAAACCATGTTGTATCAATTTGGTGGTCTTTAGGATCTATACTCAAACCCCGATGACATCTGATTAATGCCAGTATAGGCTCCCTGAACCTTACAATATTCTTGTTCCTTGGGAGCTCAGATCACAGCAGGCCGATTACCCCCCTGATTATCCTGAGTAACTGGGGTCACAGGTTAGCTAGCACCACAGAACACATTTAATTCAATCAATTTAGTTAGTGAAGCAGTTGGGAAAAAAATTTATTCCAATTGCTGTAACACTGCATTAGAAAATTTGCCCAGGACTAACACTGCATTAGAAAATTTGCCCAGGATTTCTGTGCTCCAACTGATGAGCATTTGTGCTTAATTTCTAATTTAATATTCTGCTGGGGTTTGCAACTTCAATTACTTGTGATATTTTCACTCATAAAGTCAGGGGCATTGAGCTTGGAGGGGGAAAGGAAAACCAGAGGAAGAAGAGATGCCTGTATTAAGCTGTATAATAACCTTTTCTCACAGACACCCCCATACATACTTTCTTAGCTCAGTTGTGGTTTTCCTGGTTACACACTCTAGTCGTGGCTCAGAAAAGTCTGCTTGGTCCTCTCCATTCGTTCCTTTTGCCACTGCCAGATTTTAGCTCTTCTTTTACTTTTGGTAGATTTTTAGTATTGTTTACCTGAGTATCACTTCATTGGTCTTACAAGCAAAGAGACTTTGATCACCTGTGATACGCCACAGTCCTACACTCAGACAGCCCAGCACCCTTGCATGTGCTCAGATGGAGTTTTGGCGAGCTCATTAAAGATAACGGCACTGTACTTCAGTCACCTGAAGCAGCAAGTACTGTGTCTGGGATGAAATATAAAAAACGACCTCTTACTACTCCCTAAAAGCCTCAAGGTACTTCTCACATGAATCCAAACACCCAGGAGCTCAGTCCGACTCCTGCTGGTTAGTTTTGCATCCTATATAACAATCCCGAGTCTGCTGATACACAGATACTCTTTATTGTGCGAGTCCTGAGGCTACTGCCACAGCCACTGACTCTGCCTGCTGACCCAGAGATGGGTTGCTTACCACAGTTTCAGCGGACTAATGACGATGGAGAACTTTCATTAGACTTCAAAATGAGTCAGCGCACATCACTCACTCACTTCCACATCGACCAAGACATGGGGCCACAGCTGCACAAAGTCTGCACCAGCCACGATAACTTAAAACTTCTTTTCGCTACGTGTGGGACCCAAGTGCTGTCCCAATCGTTAAGTGCTAACTGCAGCCTAGAAAACACAGAATGATACAGTAAGCGTGTGGCTGTGTAATATGGCACTGCCGCTGCTACTAACAGGCCGTGTTTTGAGTTTGCAAGGCCTCAAACCTCAGGGTGGAGGTTTGTCAGGCTTGCTCTGCCTGAACTTTCCTTGACCTGCCTGCAAGCTTTGTTTGGTTTCGCTGTAATAGTATTTAGCTAATTAATTTTTACTCTTTTATCTTTGTATGGTACTACCAAAGTTTCATAACTCTCACACAATGATGTAGTACAGAGAAATAGAGGCCTGGTATGACAAAAGAGGTTTTGAGAAGTGGTGCCACAGAATGCAGTCCAGAGAAGTCCAGTCACGGGATAACAAGATATGAAGCACAGACTTGACACCGGAGACTCCATGGCTATAAACGACTCACCAATGTTTAGTTAAAGAAATGCAGACCTGGAGCTGGATGAAACTGATTTTAGGGGCAACAAAGAAAAAGCATCTAATAAATGTAAAAGACATCATATATAGTAAATT
>JAVKLA010000088.1:39672120-39687384 GCA_034782735.1 Sagittarius serpentarius | reverse complement strand
AGACATCATATATAGTAAATTTGGGTGTAACATGGAGCTTCAGAGCAACGAAGAAAGAGCAAGATGTAAAAGCATGTTAGCAAATACATAAAAATGACCCCAGATGATCCGAAAGGGAGGAAGAAGAGATGATCAACACGAGCATCACACTTCTCCTGGCAAAGGACTCCAGGTGCTAACAACTTGCCATAACACCCCTACCACAAACACTGGAATGAAACCACCAACTTTACGACCCAGAGGAACCAGGAAATGGTGAGAATAACAGCAGGAAAAGGGTAGAAGCTAAGAAGGATGTGTAAAACAATTTTATAACTGTCATAGTATCATTATTGAATATTTTTCTGAATAGAAGAATTATTATTTTTTTATGCAGTGATTCAATTTGGATTAATAATAATTCTTGGATTAGGATGGACTTGGATTAGTTTTCTATTTTACTAACAATAAATTCTTGGCTTTATATGTATGGTGGGCTTCCTCTTTGCCCATCAACAAGATTTTGAGTGTAACAATACACCGCCAGGCTTAGCCATTATTTGCAGTGCTTCTTTAGAAATTAAAGCAACTTTTCTGAGTAGGATTGTTTAATAAAGGAACCAAAGTCTTACACCTCCATTTTCCCTGCAAGCAGCAGAAAGTTGCAATTTAATCTTCTGCTTGCCCACAGAGAGGATCCATTTTCCATCTTCCTTTGGGGTTCTTTGGAATGAAAAATACTATATGGTTATAAAACATTTTCTTAATGAAACTCTTTCTGAACTAACTCTGGAATTGATGAATCTCCTCCTAAGCCCCTGTGTACATTTGCCCATGGCACAAAGTCTGACACAGCTGTCAGACTCCCTTACCTTAAAAGAAACCCAGGATAGGTACTGCGGGATAATTGCAGGTCAGAAGTTAGGTGTGTTAGCAGAGAGATCTGGAGAAGGTCACAGTGTGCCTAAATGGGACATAAAGCTCCCTATCCAGTGCCTATAGACTCTCATTTGTGTATGAAATACCCTCAGCCTGTTCTATAACAAAACTCAAAAAGAATAAAATCACCCAAACGATATAATGAAATTCTCCCTATTAAACACACACCCACATGTACGGAAGAAAACAAACAGCAGCAAAACCCCATCACATCAAAATGCTCAAAATATATACGCACTGTGAAAAAAGAAGAAACCACATACAGCAGATGTTAGTTTTGTCACTTACTCTGCTACTGGAAAAGAATCGTGGACAATTAAGGCAATTTAATGTTGCGAAAACAGTGAAACTGTGTTGAGATGTGTAAGAAGTAGTACTGTGTGCAAGACAGAAGCAGGAATTCTTCCATCTGCTCAGCACTGGGGAGCCCCAGCTGTATTATAGCACCCGATTTGTGCCCAGAGCGTGGAAGGCAAAGAGCAATTGGAGAGGCAGATGTCTAAAGCTCATGGTCTTGAACAGATCTGCATAGCAAATGCACACAGGACTGTTGTAGATAAAAGGATCGTCTTTGCATCACCTTCATGGTGGACAAGGCCAAGAAGTGATGGGCTTCAGTGGCGGCAAGGAAAATTCTCACCAGAGATGAGGCAAAGCTTGCTACTAGCAGGGCAGCTGAAGTACTGTACAGATTGCTGGGAGATCAAAGAGGCTGTATCTTCAAAGCTCTTGAAGGAAAAATGAGCAAATATTGGAAATTATACAAACAGGAGGGAGGGACTTGAGGATATCTTGAGAAGTCTTCCCCTGCAGATTTCATGATAAGCCCAAATTCAAGAATCTATACAGAAGAGAAAGGGGAAAAATGCTTTTGCACACTTTTCCAACATTTTTAAGGTCCACGGTGCTCATTAACTTCCATGAAGCTCACTGGATTGCCAAAAATAAAAAAAATTTCTGTGCCCAAAAACAAGTGATAGGAAGGTGTTCCCTAACTGAGATTCCAGTCTTAAACTCCCCATTGTACAAGACTCTTCTTTACACTGGATTTGGTTCTGACAGCTAGAGATACAGGGTGTAACGGCAAAATCACATTTGCCCTCCCTACTGCAGATAAAAGATGAAAATTATGCCTCTGGCATTTGCTTTCCTAGCTGGTCATATTCTCTTTTGGCAACAAAACGTAAGGAAAGGGGAGAGGAAAATAATTATGATCTCACCTTGGGGAAGGATTAAAAGGGAACAAGAATGGCAGAACTAGATACCCAAAATTTAATTGTTTTGAGACTGTCTGCAACGTGGCCACTGTAAAAAAATACCTGCTCCAATTACAACTCCTCCATACTTACTAGTGAATTAACAGCTCTTTCCTAGCAGTCCCACAGGGACAAACTGCTCCTGCCACTGCAGAGAAGGTTTCTGAAGAAAATCATGCTTTTTTACAAATCTCAACCATTACTTCATCATTTTCCTGAATTGTCTGGCAAAGAGGTATTTTAACGGCCTGCATTTAAATTCCGGAGCAGCTACAAAACGAAGAAAGCAGATTGATTCACATTCTGTTTCACTACTGTCTTCGCCAAAGTGATTTTTGTCAGAGAAAAAAATCCCCAAAACCTAAAAATCCACAATCTGAGCCTGAGAATTCTGTTGTCAGCTTCAAACCATTGAAAATTTTTACTGCTTGCTTACAATATAAACCCTTAGAAATAGGGTTTACAGAAGAAATGCTGCCAGAACCCCTAGAGCATATTATCCACTTGTTCCTCACATGGAATTAGTGCAAAATATCACCCTTACATTGCCCACAAACCTTGCCAACAAATAAGAATGGCGACAGGCTGAGAGCACACTATCTGGGATTTTCATACTCATTTTTTTCCATGGCAACGTGTCTGTTTCATGCGCTTTTAAGCCTCCATAATTTTTATTCCATCTAATCTCTGCGTTGTCTTGTTTTGTTTGTTTATCACTTCCAGGGAGCACCTGCCATACTCCTAGGCTGCCGCAAGACAAATAAAACACATCTTCAGGAGTAGCTGGGGCCAGCCGATGTGTTCCTTAGCTGCAAATTTCACTACAATTACACCCAACCTTCTCACCTCTCCCACTTACCAGTCATTATTTGTCCCTTCCTTGGTTTTTCCCAACTTGTTGCTAAGAAATTGCATAGCCGCCACTAGCATCGTAAATGCCAACCAAAAAGATTAAATGAAGCTGTGTGCCACCTCATACTGTTAGAGAGAACAGATAGTGTCCTCAGAGTCCACCTGCCAATCTTCAACATAGATGGCAAGGGAGTTTTCCAATCGGATCCTGGGTGTTCCAGTGCCTAGGTTTTGCTGAATAGCCTTGAAAAGATGGGATTTAAATTGTATTGAGGATATTAGTCTAAAGTGAATGAAGTGGAGAGTGTACTTCTCGTTTATATCCCCAGAGTGATAAATGTGAGAGTGTAATTTTTTTTTTTTTCTAAGGCGAAGAAAATGGGAAACCAACACGGATTTCAGACACATGAGAAATAGCTTATGAATTTAGATGATAGTTCAGCAGAAATAAATTGTACATCTGTTCATTCATTTTAATAAAGCAGGGAAATGACACACTGCTGGAGCCCTTTGAGAACGCTGGTATTTTTAAATTATGATCCTATAATAGTAGCATTAACATTTGTAATGCTGCCCATACTTTATGAATTTAAGAAAAATAAATTTATGGAATAAGTGAGCTTCACCCTATAGTCTGGATTCTGGACATTTAACAGTGAATAAGGTGCTTCCTGAATACTTACAAATTAGTCCAGGAAAGACATTACAATAGCTTTACTATGTAACACAGACAACCCTCTGTGTGTTGACAAACCACGCTTATTATTTCTGAATAAATAATTCAGATGTGCAACATGTAGCTGAATGCATTTATTTCTGCTGAATAGTACCTGGTGTTTGCATTCATAGGCAGCTACAGTCTAGTACTTCCCTTTGAAAGTAGTCTTTTAAAGAAACAAACTAGATGCTTTTCTTGGCAGTACGTATGTACGGAAACACATACTACCTTCTGCTGAATGCAGGCAGGAATATTACCTTTCTCTTGCATCTCCCATAACACAAAAATAAGAAATGGAAAAAGTTATGAGCTGAATACAACTGCTTGTATCTTACCATTATTTACAAAGATGACATACAAATTAAAGAAATAAACAAGTGCGACTGCAGGGAATGTCACATTTTAAAAGCTTATGTTTTGATTTTCCAAACTGATCACCATGGGAAATAATAAATTAAGAGTTCAATAATAGCTGTCATGTTTCCTTTAAAAGCACAATTAGTAAGATCATTAAAATTCCTTTTTAATCGATTGCAATAAAGCAATTGCTACTAGAGTAAAGAGAATCTAAGACTGATTAGTTGCTCACATTTTGCCTCATTGATCAACTGAGATAATCTTCATTTAAGAAAAAGGAAAGCAAGCAACCCTGACATCCCTGAAAAGTGGCGAAGTTCAGCTGAAATCAGGTGTCAGAATCTGAAACTTCTTTTTGTAATCCACCCTACACTGTTTCCCACTAACATGCCAAATGAGTCAAGAGTGCATGCTTAAATTTTTAATCTTCCTAAAAGAAAGACTTCACAGAGACTATGCTGGAACCCAATATTGCTAAAAGAGGTACTTTACTGCTAACATCTATATCTACCAGCACGCGAGCATGTTTGTGTGCTCTGTATTGCTCACTGCAGTTCCAGCGGGCAGTCCAAACCCAGTATCAACAGGCAGTCTAGGTAAACAAGACTTATTGTACGTTGGTTCTCTCGTGAATACAGAAGAACCGAAGAAAAGAAACACCTCTGGGACACAGAAGACCCCTAGGCGAACACTTACCATTGACAGAAACCATACAGATTTATTGATTGGAACTGCATTTTAATCATATGGCTGGAGGAAAGAAAACAGTTCCTAGAGACTGCCAGTCAGCCGCAGCATGGGGCATGATAAAACTGTTTCTGCCATTAATATCAGGCAGTGGCTACGTTAGAGTAAAAGGACATTAAAGAGTTCAACATCTGCAGGCAAGGTTGAATTTATTTACTCATGGCTTCAATTATTATTTAAGATGGAAAACTTGAAAAGGTCAGCGCTGCTAACTTAGAAAACATGCCCTTCATTTGTCTTCAAACATACACTTCTTTCTTAGCTTAGTTCAACACTGAATCAATTAATCAGGTACAATGTTCTCTGTTTTCAAATGCTAGCTGTGTTATTTTCAAGTAGACAAGTAAAACCAAACCAAATTTCATTTTTGTTTTAATCCGTATTAGAAAATGCACTTTTAGGACAATAAAACATCTGGTCCCCTGTTTAAGTAGGCAAACATCTGTGGGCCTGTGTTTCTATGTATATAGATATGCATATGTATAAAATCCAGATTTACATTATAGTCTAATCCTGCATTCACATGTCCATGGAGCACTCTGGTTGGATGGGAGCCATAGCTTGGATACAGGCAGCTAAGAATATCAATACTATAGATAAATCTTTTTCCATTATATTATTTCAGCAAAAGACAACTGTTGGTTTAGATTTCAGCTTATTTAGCAGGATTGATTTTTCTTATGTATGTTTTGAAAGTTTCTCACGTAACTCCTTAGATTTTTCAAACTTTTTTTGAACCAAAAGATTGCTTTCAACCCTTTAAACTTGTTGAGGACAGCAGCACTCTCCTTACCATCAGTCTTCTAAATGAAGAAAAATCATTGATCTAAGAACATCTGACAGTACTACATAACGTATGGGCACTGCTGGCCTCAGTGACTGAAGGCAGTCAAAACAAATGAGCTGAGGAGGAAGAAGTAAAGCATAAAAAAAAAAAGAGATGATGTGTGGAAGCAGACAGTGATGGTACTCGATTTATAGAGGCAGGCAAAGAGTGTACATGGTCTTTTGCAAGTCATAAGCAGTCAGTTTAAGTCATGAAAACAGAAAGGTGGTTCCCAAGGGAAGGAGGCAGTGAGGGGATGAAGAAGAGTTCACGGGGTGGGGGGACAGCATCAAAGGACGGAAAAAGGAAGATCTTCCAGGAATAATACTAAAGGAGCAAAATCATGGGACAGAAGGAGGATCATGAGATGACAAATGTCATAAACATAGCTTTTTATGAACTACTAGAAGAGTTTTCTATATAAGATGATGGTCGGGAAAGTGACAAAAATAAGACCAGAAAGGGGACATCACACTCAGCAAAAAGGAGTCAATGGATACATCACTGAAATTTGTCTTGGTAGATCTGAAGCAGGAACTGGAAACAGGAGCAGAGAAGCATTTAAGGGATGCTAGATGTTCAGGCTCTGAGAATCAAAAGACAGACTCAAGGAGTTTGGAGAGGAAGGAAAAATGACAGTTAATTATTAAAATTCAGAGAAGGCGCCTTACAGGCTGCTGACTAAATAGTAGGCTTGAAAGGGAGAAAACCCAAAAGATAAGGAGTTTTCTGTTTGTTTGGTCCATTTGCAGGGTTTTCTTTTGTTTTTAAAAAGAGAATGATGAAGCAGGCAGAAGGGATTTTGAAGGATGATGCAAAAAGACAATGATAAATTTCAGCACTGGGCAAATTAATTATCAAGAAGACTAGACAAGTAAGTAGCTGGAAGAAATCTTCCCCAATATGCACAGAAGCGAACAAAAACATCTCTATAAAAGCTGCGTCAAGCTAAGTGGAAGAGGAGAACAGGAGTTGGAACACAAACTCAAAAGGACTGGCCATAGAGCAATAGTGTTAGAGGGAAACGTAGGGTCAGGTAACTAATTGGGATTCAGGGATTTTTCATAATGGGGTCAAAGACTAAAATAGGAAAGTGAGGATAACATCAATACCGTGCAGTGTTGGGTTTATACTTTTTCTTGTGACATATGGACTGGGAGCACAGGGGAAAACGTTTGTAAAAACAAATAAATATTAAGTGACTGTTAGACAGCCGGCTAGAGAAAGGGCTACCCTTTAAGCAAATAAGCATCTGGGACTCTAAGGCAAACAAGTCCTGGAAAAAAGCCAAAGTAGAAAGTACAAGGATATGAATAAATTACACTCCTGAACCATTTTCCTCAACGGAGACTACAACTGCAGGGAGTTCTGCATGAATCCCCTAATCTGTTTTTTTCTTAAATGTATCAACACTGTTTTCATTCCAATAAGTTCAAGAGATGATCAGCCCTATAGAATTTTATTGCTTTCCAAATGAGTCTCTTTCATAGGCACTTACTAACAATTTCACTTGAATAAATGTACAGCTCCTTTTAGCATGTTGATTTTTATTGGTTCACTATTTTAATGTTTCAGAGCAGAAGGAAAAAAGATATTTTGTCTAAATAATCCTGGCATTTTGATTCGTACGCACAGATGGTTAGCAAATTTTGTAGTAGCCAAATCAGTTTTAGTGTTGCTGACAAAAATCTTAAAATCTCACTTATGAGTGAAGAAATTGATAAACTGATCACAAAACTCATTCCACTCTAGTGGAATGACCTAAGCAGTTATATAACTATTATTTTTGTATGAATATACTTCAGCTTTATAAATCCCTTCTGCACCTATAAACCGCAAGTATGATAGCAGCTCAAACATATTGTGTAATTGCTGTTAAATAGGGTTTTGTCTGGTCCAAATTGAATACGTTAAGATCTATAGTATGTTATCTTGTTTAATCCTACTTTGAAAATAGAACTCCTACAGATGCTACAGGCATATTAACAGTGTGGGTTTCTTCACTCATGGGATTAGAGTGATATTTTGCTACACATCTAACAATTCCTCTATTTATTACTCCTCAAATCAGCTGTGCTGTGTCAGACAAGGAGATTTAGAGTTCTCAGTGTCTCTGTTAAGATTCCACATTCCACACGTGAGGAACTGTAACCCTTTATGTATATAAAATAAAGTCCCTTCAAGGCACAGAAAATTGTTGCTGGCTGCACCACAAAGGTAATACCTGGTCATCTATTCCCCACTACCTGCCAACCAATTTACATACTGTCTAGGCTGAATGAGATAATGATGATTCAGGAGCCACTCTGCAATGAATACCACATATAGAAACCACAGTGTTTCCACACAGAACTTAGGATTTCAGTCAACTGAATGTTACATGGTCAAATGAGGTCCCCCAATACAGAACCCAAAAGCTAATTTGAGAAAAGAGATTGATGCATTCTTTCATATCTTGATCTGAAAATAATTGTGTGAAGTTTCTTTGAAGTCTGAGTGTCACCTGCCTGCACTCAGTGTTGAAGGTGGAACTCCTTGGACTCTTAATGTGGTACAACATGCTATAAACCACTCTTGGAGAAGAGTAAAATTAAAGGAAATTTCCACGGAGTGCACCAGAAGCACATTCAGAGGCAAAAAAAAATTCATTTCTCAGGCAAGAGACTCCAATTTTAAAATTTACGTTAAAATTGAAATCTCTAGAAAGCAGTCCTAATTTGATTTGAAAGCAACTGCAAAATTCCAGCTGGAGAGAAAAAGTTTAATTGGAAAATCACATAGCCATTCCTAGCAATGACTGCTAATAATTATGTTTATACAGCTTCCCTGAATAAGTGGTCCAAGACTAGGTCTGGAGACATTACATTATCTTTGTTTAGCTTGTGCTTCTCTCAAGAGCCTTTGTTTGAGCCTTCCTTCTTCTTTAATTTCTGCTATCCGGTTACTTACCCAAACGTATTTGTGCTAGATGTAGTCAAAACTCTTACTGCTACTGTTTGCTTTGTAATTCAGACCTTAATATCTATGGTAAAGTTCACACTTCATAGACCACATTGAGGAAGCATATTAACCTTCACTTCTTGTAGAAGAGAGCAATAAATTGTGGGTTTACGGCTTTTTTGTTGCTCGCAGCGTTTGGATATTTGCTGTTAGCAGAAGCAGATGGAAGAAGTCTTCAGAGGATAGTCAGCATTGGAATGGTTTTGTGGTGAGAATTTACCAGCTGTAGTGAGAATTGCTGTTATTACCACTGAGTTGCTGCTGACCTTCCAAGCATAACTAAAGGGTTACAAAAGGCAAGGATTCAGAGAGAAGCTTGCATCAGGACTGCTCAGATCAGCTGATCATAACAAATCAAGGAAACTAAACAAAGGGCAGGAAAGGAACACAGAAAATGAGAAAAAAAGAAAAGAAAAGGACTGGCAAAAATACAAGTTTACTATGTGAGCTGACTTGGAGAGCAAGAATGCTGGGAAAAAATCAGATCTGGAGAAGCAGTGAAGTGCCTTTGTGTTCCTCCCCAATTTCACACTGTTCAAATGATCATTTCTATTCATAGAACCTTTCCTGTACTTATACAAGTGTTTCTCAGCTGCTTTCAGATTATAAAGCAGGCACTCTGTTGTTTTATGTACCACTGAAATGTGTTTATCTGGAGATTAAATAGACAACTTCATGTATTTCATGACCTTGGTGGAGAGAAACAAAGCAATGAACTCACCCCTCACAAGAAAGATAAATGTAGAAGTCTGCTGCCTACTGCTATGCAGTGTATCCAGCTCTAATTATGTGATAAGTGGATGGACTCAGTGTTAAACATATTTTGCAAAAGTTCTTGAACGAAGTGCTTACGCTGGTTATGCAGATAGGTTGCTGAATGCCACATGAATACAAATTATTACACACACAGTATGAATCTGGATGAGTACAGGAAACACTGGCCTTCTAAACCCTGTTTTTTGCTGAACAGCCCTCTGTTTCAGTCAATGCACAGAATAAGCCTATTTATATTTTTCTTTCTGTCTCTAAAATTATTCTATTCTTGTAATGCTATAGCAGAGTATTTGTTTTTAAGGTCATTGGTAATTCAGTCCTGAGTGGTGCTGAGCATTTTTCATCATGTGAGAAACCTCAAACTAGCTAATTCTGTTAAGTACTGACACACAATATTGAAGAAGGAGTAAAAAAATAACAAAAAGGTAATTTCATTATCCGGACAGCCAGATCGTTTAAGTATGTCTTCCAGATGTCCTTAGTTTGGTACCACCACAACACAACCCAGAAATATTAACAAACATTCTTCATCATCACAGGCATTTTTCCAAGCTATTTGAAAGTGGTTTAGAAGATAGACATTTGGGATCCTGGTTGCACTGAGAGTCAAAGCAATCTATGCTCCTAAAACCAGCTTTTTAAACTCCAGTGGGAATGAGATGTCTTTACACCTATTTTTTTAAGGCAAATAAGCTCTTCTTTTTATCTTTGACATCTAAAAGTATTTCAGGGGGAGGGAAGAGGTCTAAATGCCTATGTTATTTAGATACGTAGATTCCTAAACTACTTGTGTGATTTTGAAAATCTGTTCTGTAGCTCATGACAATTAAGAAAACTCTGAATGCCTTGGACTTTAACAGCACTGAGAGCAGTGACCAATTATTAACCATGAACAAATGGTGCAGTTAATAGAACTTTACTGAAAATTTCGAATATTGTGTTATTTTTGTGGTGAGGAGAGAATGCCCAGAGTCTTCATTCAGAAATCAAAATATTTATCACTATTTAGATGCTTGTTTCCTTTCATAGATTTAATAACTTTTCATCTGACTAATAGATACTCTCTAAATTAATAGATACTTTGCAAATGGATTCTAGTAGAAACACACATACATCTACATCTTCGCCTCAGCTTAAACATGAAAGAACATGTCTCAGTTATAGGTCAACTTGATCTCTTCCGTTTTCACCAAAACTGCTAGGTTAATATTTATGGGAAAAAAACGTGAGTATCACAGGTTTAACACACGAGTTACTTATTTATTTTAAGAAACAGACAATATATCCTGAGTTGCAAAATTGTCGTCTTCATGCATGGTCCTGATTATACAAGAATAAAAAATGTATTAAGGGCATAATCTATCCTCTATATCTATGAGGATAACAGAAGACATAATGATTTTAAGTTCTAGCAAAGGAATTTCAGATCACGGTATGCAGAAATTTTCATTGTTAAGATTTGTTCAGGAATAGACTGAGGAGAGCCTTTTAATTTTCAATCTCTGGATGTTTTAAGAACAGGCGAGACAGATATCTTACAAGGATGACGTAAGAACTGCCTTGATCCCATTTCCTCTGTTTTTCATGACCAGAGAAATTGTCTTTGAATTCTGCCTTTCACATGTGAAAAATATTCCAGGGAACATCTTTCATTTGTTTTCAAGGAGGCTTTTGGGCACCTGGAACTTCAGGTATATCAAGCGCGTTAGTAAACTGCTGCAAGAGTATCAAGTGGAAGTAAAGCTGAGTGAAAAGGTCAGTGCAAATATTTATCTAGTGTAGGGGGTTTCTGAAGGGTAAGATATGCTTCAGGAGCCTTGCTAGCTGTATTTACAGATCTAAAAAAAACAAGGATGTCCAAAGAGCTAATCTCTGATGATCCCTAGCCATCATGAAGCTGTTCTTTATGCCAAAGTTTACTAACAGCTGTAGAGGCTTTGTCCTGCTCTGTTGAGTTTCTGTATGAATTCTGCTTTCTCTGCATGTAAATTGTCTCACAGTCGAAAAACGGGAGCCAAATGGAAATTCCAACATGCATTTTGTTCATGTGATTTTGCTAAAATGGTTTTATCCATTCCACAAAGCTATTTCTCATGACAAAGCAGTACTGGAGACAGTTTGCTCCAATTTGAACAGGCTGCTAGAATTTGAGACTGGTTCCCGTAATATTTAGGCCACAGTACAGCTCTGTTTCTTAACTATTTGCTGGCAACAGCTTCTTCTCTGTTCAGATCTGCTTATCGCTGCTCAAGTACCTCAGCTCAGTCGTCTGGCCTTCCAACATCCAGCATGAGAGAACGGTACGTGAAATGGGAAAAAGCCAACTCGGCTGGTTCTCACCCCCTTGCTCAGCCATGCTGGCAGCTCCTGCTGGTCTTTTGCCTCTCTTCAGTCTGGCTTACACACTGACTTTCCTCCCAACTAGAAAGTGAAGGAGGGCTGGTACCCTGGCCGTGCTCCTGAACTGTGCATTAGTCAAAGGACAGCACTCTTTTGCTCAGTTTTGCACACAACTGTGGTCCTCACTAGCGATTTCTGCAAATCAGATGTAAGGGTCTAGAGGAGGGAGTTGCAGGGGAATTCATCTACCATTAACAGAATTGTTAGTGTCCAAAGGTAGGGTCCAACTCACAGGCAAGACCCACAGAGAAAGGAATAAGATTAATTAGGAGTCCCAAAGGGCAACATTTTCCCTGTAAGACAAGATAAGAAGGAGCAGGGTTGACTTTCAGATCACAGAGGGAGGAGAGGCAAGGTTTGTTGTTGTTTTTAAATGTGCAAACTGAACGGACAGATCCAGTCTATGTTGGTAGAGCATGTCTAGCATGGAAAATAACAATATCATGTCCAAGAGAGGAATTTTTGTAAAAGAAGTATGGAAAAGAGAGCCAGGAGAAACCTTTAAAAGTGCTTTTAGCTCAGTATTTGGTCCTCAATATGATTTAGCCAATACCAACAATCAAGACAGGGACTCTCAAAGCTACAAGAGTGTTTCTCGGCAGCCTGAGCTGAAAAATAAATCTCTCCAGATGGTGTTCTGGAAGTCTCATATCCTCTTTGAACCATGAGCAGACGGAGATACATATTGTACTCCAGGGGCTGTTTTACCCCAGTGGGTAGCACAACTGAATCAGAAGACAGTGCTGGAAGTCACCATAAATCGTGGTGACAAGCAACCTATTCACTTACAGGTCTCTATAGGAATTGATAAATCATTTATTAAAGCACACATTAGTCACTTATTACTCTCTTATAAACCATTTTTCAGTAGGTATTCAAAATGTGAGCAAATAATATTTTTCACTTAAGACTCACAGCGCTAGTACATCTCAAATTTCACTGTGGTGATGTTTTGTCAAATTACACAAATTTTATTCTGTTCACAGGAGGCAAGTTTCTTTATTCAACTTGAAAATTCATTTCTAAGAACATATATTCAAAAAATCTAAATTGGGAAAAATATTTTCCCAAATCTTACTCTCCCTGATGTGACAGAATTCTTTCTATTTTACATTGTTTTGTCCCAGAAATGGATGAAATTGAAGATGAGGATGGAAGCGGCAGAAGGAGGAACTGTCTCAAGAATGAGACTGTTCGCTGGCCAAATGAAGTCTCTCTTTCTTATGTGCAAGTGAGAGCACTCTGACAAGTCCCACTACTTTCCAGAGTATGACTAGGGATGTGCTGCTGTCCCAAATCTGTGCTGAAGGACAGATGTGAGAACTAGGTGGACTGTAGAAAAATCATCCCCCTAAGCCACATCACTGCATTCTTCTCTCAAGTGCCTGATAGCACTTACTAAGGAAAGACAATATATCCAATACTAAGGAAAAATAATATATTACTAAAGAGCAGCAATGAAAGCTTCTTCCTTGGGAACAGATACTTTAAAAAAATCAGGACAGAAGCCATAAGAGGGATGCAAGTATACTGACTGGAATCCCATTTTTGAGCATATACTCTGCATTCAGGAGTGGCATAAGACCAGAAGTAGGATTTGTTGGACAATTTTTTTGGAGGAGGAAGAATAGACAGGAAGGGGTCAAATACCTATCATTGTCATGTTGAAACAATGTTTTTTCCTCCACTGGGTCTTAGGGAAGATCTGGGCAGAACCATGCCTACAGGAACAGATAGAAGAGAAGTATTTGCCAGCTTGTGGCTTCCAGCGGATGCTACATTGCTAATTTTTCATCACACTTCAACCACAGTGACATTAACTATAGACTAAAATCATTGTTTTGCAGGCATACAACACTGCAGTGGTCTGTCACCAATTGTTAATGTGGCATGAGAAAATAATTCTCATTTTTCTCAATGTGCTAAGTATAAAAACAATACTCTGCACCATTAGCGTTCACTCAGTCTAACACATTCCCACACAGTTTGAATATCCTGCAGTACACAAACCAGGTATCAGATTGTCCAGAATGATCAATTCCTGCTCCTTGCTTTGCTTCATTTCTTACTTTCACATAAATAATCCTTCGCTGCTGAACAAAAGTTGAGCCTAAGGCCTTAACTTGCTGGAAAGGAAATGCCAAATTGCTCTTTGTGATACAAAATACATGCTGTATTCAGTAATAATTCACAGAATTAATTTAAAAACTCTTTCATATTATAGAAAGAGGGTTGTAAATTTTAAAAAGAGGCCACTAACTTTACAAGTATCTCTATTTTCATTCTCTATAATTTAAATCTGGCACAATATCCCAGCCATTGTGACCTTTTAAAAGGTAGACCTTGTTACCTCACCTGGGATTTTTCGAGGATCTCTTAAAACATTGCTCTTTTAGGCATTAAAGATGAAATTATTTAAGCCCCCGGAGGGAACAGGGTACCGTTTGCACGTGTGAATAGATTTTTGCACTGCTCAGAGCCTATTATGAACAGTAAGGGTAAGTATATATGTGAAACAGAACAAGGCAGATATTTTGGAGGTGTGTAGAGTGATGGGGCAGTAACAAAATAATTAACTGGGCTAAATTCCACAAAGCAGTGTCTCATACATTAACCCATCAAAGTACCTGACACATACTTACAACCTCAAGGGCTTAAACCTTTCCTCTGACGTTAATGGAAGTGCTGTGTTGGATCACAGCCAGGTTGCTCAGCTTCTTCTGTGATTAGGCCCTGACACACCATCAATGATTTTTTTCCCTAAGCACAAAGGCCACTACTGCATCAGAATGGCATGGCTGTGGTAAGCAGGGGGGAAAAAAAAGCAAGTGGAAGAACAGATTCACTAGGCAAGTACCCCCTCTTCCAGCAAGATCTATATAAACCGAGTAGAGGCTACTGCGAAACTGCGTACAGCAACAAAGAAGCGTTTAGACCTTTCTGAAAATCCCAAATAAAGCCTGTTAATGAGCATTTTGAATAGGTGTGTAAGGACCTGACCTCCAGGGAATAAATGTAGTAAACAGGAGTACATAGAAGTGTATCATTGCTTAGGGGTAGATCCAGAAACTTGTTTCTGGAGAAAAAAAAAGGAAGAGATTGGTCAAGTGTCAAAAGATAAAACTCATCTTCAGTGGACAGAGACATGCTCATGCATGGCTGCGATTGCCTTGCACTGAGGAATCAAAGAAGTATCTGTCAGCACATATAAGACTTCTTGGAAATGGAAATACACAGAAATACAGAAATTTTCAACTTTGGAGAAAGCTATGAAAAAATCATTAGACTTCTGCCTGGGCATTAGTATTACTGAAATCATATATAACTTTCTTAAGATATATATATGTCCTGGTTTCGGCTGGGATAGAGTTAATTGTCTTCCTAGCAGCTGGTACAGCGCTGTGTTTTCAGTTCAG
>JAVKLA010000088.1:39612283-39672020 GCA_034782735.1 Sagittarius serpentarius | reverse complement strand
ATCCCACTGGGTGGGTGGGGGAGCGAGTGAGCGGCTGCGTGGTGCTGTGTTGCTGGCTGGGGTTAAACCACGACAATATATAACAATGCATTCTACATTCTACTAAACACCATTTAGTGCTGTCCTGGTTTTGGCTGGGACAGAGTTAGTCATCTTCCTAGGCTGCTATAGTGCTGGGTTTTGGGTTTAGTATGAGAAGAATGTTGATAACACCCTGATGTTTTTGTTGCTGCTAAGTACTGCTTATCCTATATCAGGGATTTTTCAGTTTCCCATGCTCTGCCAAGGAGGTGCACAAGAAGCTGGGAGGGAACACAGCCAGGACAGCTGACCTGAATTAGCCAAAGGGATATTCCATACCATAGGATGTCATGCTCAGTATATAAACTGGGCAAAGTTGGCCAGGGGCCCCGGGATCGCTGCTCGGGAACTGACTGGGCCTCAGGCAGCAGGTAGAACAGGGGGTGAGCAACTGCACTGTGCATCACTTGTCTTTTCTTGCGTTTTATCTCTCTCTCTTTTTTGTTACCTTCCTTTTCATTACTATTATTATTATAATATTTTATTTTATTTAAGTTATTAAACTGTTCTTATCTCAACCTGCGAGTTTTACTTTTTTTCCCCCGATTCTCCTTATCGGGGGGGAAGGGGTGAGCAAGCGGCTGCGCGGTGCTTAGTTGCCGGCTGGGGTTAAACCATGACAAGTGCACAGTCTGGAGGACCCAGTGTTGCACTTCTACAGTGTCCAGACTTTTGAGCAAATCCAGCTGTCATAAATTCATTGGCTTTCACTGTGTCAGATCAGGAATGGATTTGACCCCTGTGGTTACACATGAAGAGAACGCACTGAAAACTTGGCTTAATTGATCTGCATTAACAGTATGTGACAAATAAAGGCAGAGCTATTTTAGGTAGAAATTATACTGTCAGAAGAAAGCATAGGCCAGTAAATAAGCATTTGTTTTGTAAAAGGGAAAAATGCATTGGAAAAAAGTATCTTTAAAGAGAATGAAGACAGCTGGGAAAACATGTCAATTCCAAAGGAACCCAATCCTAAAGCAGCTAGTCTCAAAGGAAATAAAAGAAGATGCACTCTGAAATCAAAACTTCAGATTTACTGAATTTGAGCTTTCTACTTCAAAAGTTATCATCTAGAATATATCTTTTTCTTTCAAGTCTTACTCAAATCCACAGTATTGCAGCATGTGGTATGTGACTTGTGTTTAAATACAATAACTAAGTACTTTAAGCAGTAAGCCAAATAAAGTGCCATTAGCTCTATTAATAGACACTCTCCCTCCTCTTACACTACTTATTTTAAATAAAGCATATGTTTCTAAAGGGGCCTGACACCATACGTCTAGAGACTGATTTTTCCTGCCTTATTCATGGAATAAGAATATCACTTAGCAAGGCAGAGGGAAGATTTCTGAGGTCATTAACTTCTCTAAATAGTGAAAGGTTCAAAACCATGTCACAATGTATTAAGAAAAAAAAGAGATGTCTCTATGGGAAAATTTGTATGTCATATAAAGTGCAAGAAAAATGTGTAAGACCAGATTTTTCAAAGAAAGCTACATAACTTTGTCTTTTCACACCTGCTATTTTATTTCTATACTGACTTTCAAGGGTACAAAGTACCTTTTACTATCACTGACTGAATTGAATTTATAAACATTTCTGAATTTCCAAAGAAATAGACACTCTCTTAACAGTAGATTTGGGGCTAAGCAGGCACCCAATTTTTTTAACACACTTGCCCAAATTACCAAACCATTTAAGTCAAACAGGACATGTAATTATAGAAAGATTTCTGCAAAAAAAAGAAATCTCAAAGTTTGGAAATTCAAGTAGGTAGGACTCTGAATGACATGAATTGCTATCAATATTGATTAATACAATACTTTTCTATTTTTAAATACACAAAGTTGTCCTTTTACATTGTTATGTTCCATAGGGCTGAAAAAATACAATGTTTTAAATATATTTTAACTATTGATTGTCAGGAAACAGCTTTCAGAATATTAAAAGCCTGATCTAAAGGGTAATTCTAAGGGAATTAACAGTTTGATCAAAGCCACTTAGTTATCACCTATGTACTTGAAAGGTTTGGATCAGGCTCTCCATGGTACTTTTTAGGTGACTGAAACGCTCTTGCCAAAGCATTTTACTGAAGTAATTAAAGCTGTTGCCACTGATTAGTGAAAAATAAGATTCCTGCTGGCAAAATTGTCATTGTTTCTTATTTCTTCTTCCCTTTCTTTTTAAAAAACACTTCCATCCTTTTTTAATCTGGTTATCCAGTTTGCATTTATAAAATAAATAAGTATTCAAGTAAAATTGCAGTAATTTTTTTCAAAATAATCTGTTGTCAAAATGCTAAAATTAGGCCAGAAAAAAAGATTAAAAAAGGTAAAAACATGTCTTAAGGAGAAAACCAAGACTTCTATACCAACAGGCTTTCCTTTTCTTCTTTTAAAATTACCTTAAAATCAGCATCCCTCACGCTTACTTCTTATCTTTTGGGAATATTCCTTAAACTTTGCAGAGCCTCAGGAAACTTACAGCCAAATCCAAACTAGCTGTTATTAGGTAAAACTTTTGACACTCTCTAATTGTCTCCAGACACCAGAGGCAAAAAAAACCCAAAACAAAACAAACAAAAAAACCCAAACCCTGGACTAATAATAAATGTAGGGGAGGGAAAGGAGCAGTGTGAGAAAGGCAGGAAATTTGGTAGATGCTTTGCCGGAAACCAGAAACTTTGCTGTAGCTCTATTACACTCGCCTGCAGGCAGTGAATCTCTTTTGTTTTGGTTTGGGTTTTTTTCAGACTTTTCAGCATTCTTCAGTGGAACTCAACCTGCAGGGAAAAAGCTTTCCTTGCAAATTCCACCTGTAGGTCAAATTTAAATCTTTCAAGACTAGAGCTTTCATTACAGAACTCTCAACACTAGCTGTCTCACAGGTGAAGTACTGAAGCCAGGACAAAACATGTTGCTTTCATTCATATTTCTGACCATCAAAAGCCCTAAGCTAGAACATAGGCAAGAGGGAATTCTCTATTTTCCCCCATACGAGCAAAAGGAGAAAATAACCACTAGCAAACTCATTTTACAGGTTTTCATCCTGCTAGCCAACCTCTGAATGATACCTCTTGACATGAATTTTTACCCTGTGGTTGCATTTTGTTTTGGAAATGATGCATATAAATTTATTAATGTAAAAGAAGAAAAGAGCAGCTCCAGGAAAGTCTGTCACATTGAGCTAAAAAGACGTCTTTAAGTATTTTCTTCCATTAAGGAATATTTAGAAAGAAGCTAATTATAATTACATGCACCATTTTGTAGAACACAGATGGCAAACTCTTACCTCCTTCTTGGTAAATTCTGGAGGATGGTCATTTTTGTCATCAATAAGAATAGTGGCAGTTGCTGTGCCAGTTAGTCCCACATCAAGACCACCCATATCCTTAGCTTCTATAACTAGCTCATATTTTGGGGTTTCCATAGTCTGAAAAAAACAACAGAAAAAGAAAGTTAAAAAAACCCCCACAACCAATTACATACTACTTTTATTTCACATTAAAATAATAAATAATAAAAAACCAACAAAAACTTAATTTGGCCTGCTAAAACATAGCATAGAAACAGATCTGTTATCACAGTGTTTTCCCAAAACAGAAGCACAGCTTTCTACGAGCTTCAGCTGCTACAATGGAAACCTTATTTGGAATACAGTATGAAGGAATACAGGTGAATATTGGTACGCAGTACATAATCTATCCTGTTATTTAAGGAGATTAAGAAGGAGGAAAGAAATTATAATATACCTGCTCTTTAAGAGTAAGCTCTCACTTTAGTGCACCAATATTTAGCAGCTTGCTTCATCAGTGTTATGATGGGTACATAATTAAATACTAATGTCACAATCTACATATAAATTCACTTTATTTTATCAAATCACATTCATTCTGTATTAGCATTTAGAATGGTAATCTAAGTGTGCTTCACTGTAAGAAATAAGAAAGCTGTTTCTAAAATGGGCAACGACCGCAAGTTATTGCACAAAGCAAATGTGTATAGCAACATTAACGATTTACATCAATAATGTCCGATTCCTATGTCATTGTTACTTACCCGCCTACCTATTGTAGAACCAGACAGCATAGGTCCATAGCAAAAGCCACCCTTAATTTCCCTCCCACAAAAGACAGCCATAACTTGGAAAAAAAATTCGTGGCCACCGTTCTGCAGTGGGAATATAACAGCATTTCTAATTCCCCTCTTTTGCATCAGGCATGAAAGCACATCTGTTTGCAAGCTGGACAACGGGGTAGTAATACATCCCATCAAAGGGAGCCGTTATCAGCATCAGAACCTGCTCCCATGGAACTCGTAGAGAATTTTGACACGGATTTCACTGGAGACAAGACCAGGCACCTCATTAAAGTGAATATTCTCCCCATTTGTATGGCTGCCTTATATGGAACCATCTGCCTGAAGACTGTATGTGCTGCATCATCAATGGAGGACACAGATGGGAAAGTGCTGCAGTCACCTTTAAAACTATATGGTAAAAACATCACGTGTGCTCAAACCTTTTTTTCGAACCTATTTTTCCTTGAAAAATAAGTCTGGATCTCAGGGGCAAAGCGGCACAACAATGCCTGAAAGGGTGGCAAGGGCATGACTGCTAGAGGGCTTTTCCTGACCCCAGACCAGCTCTATCAGCCAACTGTGATTACAAGAACCAAGGCTACACATCTTTGACATCACTCATCCTATGTCCTTTATCTAACACTTTTCCAGAGAATTAACATGCTGGGAGACAACTGGTGTTATATAACTTTGTACAGCAACTCAGTGGTCTCTGTTTACTATCCGTACACTACCTTATAAAGCAGAATCGAGGAAGCTGAAGTAGGGCTTATCCCATAGCAGAGAACATAGAACCATAGAATGGTTTGGGTTGGAAGGGACTATCAAAGGTCATCTAGTCCAACCCCCCTACAATGAGCAGGGACATCTTCAACTAGTCAGGCTGCTCAGAGCCCTGTCCAACCTGACATTGAATGACTCCAAGGATGGGGCGTCTCCCACCTCTCTGGGCAACCTGTGTCAGTGTTTTACCACCCGCACTGTAAAAAATTTCTTCCTTATATCTAGGCTGAATCTCCCCTCTTCTAGTTTAAAAACCATTACCCCTTGTCCTATTGCAACAGGCTCTATTAAAAGTTTGTCACCATCTTAAGCCCCCTTTAAGTACTGAAAGTCTGCAATGTCTCCCTGGAGTCTTCTCTGCTCCAGGCTGAATAACCCCAGCTCCCTCAGCTTTTCCTCACAGGAGAGGTTTTCCATCCCTTTGACCATTTTTGTGGCCCTCCTCTGGACCTGCTCCAACAGGTCCACGTCTTTCCTGTACTGGGGACCCCAGAACTGGATGCAGTACTCCAGAGGTGGAGTAGAGGGGCAGAATCACCTCCCTCGACCTGCTGGCCGTGCTTCGTTTGATGCAGAATACGGTTGGCTTTCTGGGCTGTGAGAGCACATTGCCGACTCGTGTCCAGCTTTTCATCCACCAGTATCCCCAAGTCCTTCTCCGCAGGGCTGCTCCCAATCCATTCAGCCCCTGGCCTGTATCTCACCATGTAAAATTTTAAAAGACTTATTTCTTATGTCTAGCTTAGCAAAGCAACCTCTTGGGTCACACAATCTTCTCTGTAGCTAAGTGATTTGAAAGCATTTACTAAATAGTGCATTTCTGCGTTATGCATTTTCCTGGGTACAACACACCACCTTTCTTGGAGCATGTGTAAGAAGGAGATTCCATTTCCTTAGTGCTTTAGATCTTGAAGCAGTTCTAGGCCATGAGAGGAGCAACTGTATTGGTCGCTCATCAGTAGCAATATATTTGCATGTAAAATCAATGAGTCAAGCCAGAAGATATATTTAGTTTTAAAAACATATGGACTACTAGAAAATCAGATGCCTCTGCCACATAGGGGATCCTAAGAAATGTATTTCCTTAAGTCTTACAACGTTATTCCATGAAATTCATCTCGGAAGGCAGCAAACCAAGAACAGGATTTCGATTTATAACATCCTATAAATATATGCAAAGAAATATTACTGACATGTCTCGAACAAAAATTCAGATTACAGAGTGGAACAAATTCACAGTTTTCATATACTTATTTTTTAAAATATATTCAATGTACTAAAACCTGAATGGAGCTTCTCTCCCCTCCCCTAGATGCAACTTTTTCATTATTTTGATTAGGAAGTTCTTATTCTTGTATGGAAAACTTGCAAAGCCATTTATCACTTCATGTTTATAAGCCTCTCTGCTCAGAAAAAGGCCCATTTTTACTTACAAATTAGCCTTTTTTCCTTTGAAAACTGTCCCATTTTCTATTGAAAGTAAGCCCATTTATGCTAGAAATTGTGTCTACTCCAGCAGAAATTTCTGTGACAGGAGTCCAATGTTTAAGCTTGCGACGGAATGTGAAAAACATTGAATTTTGAGTAGTATTTCAAATCATTATGAATACTTCACACTTGCCTGCTATGCAGCACTTTCTACATCTAGTTCTGTCACCAAATATTTGCTTTGTTAGAGAAAGCAACTCCTAACAGATCCAAACCCGAGAGCAGAGGCATGTTCCCATCAGAGGCTCTCTTTACACTAGGAGATTGCACGTAAAGAACTTTTTGGCGTTTCTCATAATTCTAGCCCAGTTAATTCAGGCACTAGTAAAAATTATTTGAATCTGTGTGATTTATCACACTACTGGTAAATCCTGGGACACGGGAGTGGGGATCTGTGGACAAAGCATGGGTCCCTGTGCTCTTACGAACCCCATTCCTCAGCTGATGACACTGTGGAGGGCCAAGGTCTGTGCTGGGGGCATGCCCCAGGGTAGGGGCTGCAGTCCAAGCTGTCATGGCAACTCCTCGGCTTTTCCCTCTTCACAGGGCCCAGGCGTTTTACCCCAGTACAGTCTCTCTCTGCACTTGCCCCCATCTTGTGAGAAATGAGTGCTCCTGAAGTGGGGCAGCGAAGGAGAAAAGCAGCCTTCCTTCGCCTTCTCCAGCCCTGCTGCCCTGTGCAGGTTAGGGATAAATGCAGCACCCACTATTGGTAGCATGTTGGGACCCCACAGTTGCTCAGACTGTTGTCCCACCATGACATGTCACTAAACCCAGGGCCTCTGCTTCTCAAAGCAATGACCCAGCCCCTGAAGCGCGCTCTTGCAAAAACAATCCAATTAACACCATGTGGATGGTGAGATGTTAGCAATATAAATATGCAACAAGTCTCAACAAAGTGGATCTACAGCTAAAAAGGATAATAGATGTTTTTAATAAATGAACATTAAGTCGCTGTTTGTGTGGCTTATTATTTATCAGCTGTGACTTTGTGGAGTGTAACACTGTTGAGAGGGTTTGTATAATTACAGCAGGAGAACCATTCATTTCCCCATAAATTTTCACTCTAGTCATTTAGCCACGGCAGGGGTGACACTAGCAAATTGTCTGGTTTGCCAAGGAGGTGAGCTGTGTCTTGAGTGTTTTTCTTTGAAGATCCACCCACTGCCATTCTCCCCAGCGTTAACATTCCTATCAGATTTCCCTCCCCTGCTGCCTTGACATAACTGGTTCAGCACTAGTAAGCAACGAGAGGCCAGAAAGGCACTTTTTCAGATTTCAGATTCCTGATAAAGCCAGCAGGACCTAATCACAACAGAGGGAAGTAAACAGTTCAGTGTAGATGCACACAGGTGGAAGAAACCAACTGATTACTTTTCAGTAGTGCTGAATGAAAGCAGATAATGATGGTTTTCTGCTGAGTTTTAATCTTTTAATATTTCCTACCGATACAATAAAAAGCCATCAGTGACTTAAGAGAAACAAGCCACGGCTAGTATTTCACATCACCAGCAGTAACAGTCCAAGTCTTGGTATGAGCTGTCACTTGCAGGCTGTAAGGCGTTCACGTGCCATTTAAATTCAGCTGGAATTGACAGCATCCTCAGTACAGCAGGACTCAAAATGCAAGATGGAAACAAGTGGAACTACTTGCATGATCACAAGAAAGGCTTAGGTCCCTAGGTGACCACTGGTATTTTCAAACATGTTCAAGTCCTGAATTTCCAGTTATGTACACGGACTCTCAGAGCCTCGGTATTGCTAGAACAACAACAAATCCCCTCTCTGAAACTTCAGATGTCCAAAGCTTTTAGAAGTGTGACCAATGTATCTCCCCTTGTTTATTTATCTGGTAAGGAAGTGCAGTCACTCAGGAAGTTGAGGTTTTCACTGAGGTCTGGCTCTTTTCCATCTATCTTTAGACATCCAAATTAAGTGTCTGCTTTTTGGAGCATCACTGCCATGAAGTCAAAGGAGAGAATCCATTTCTGTCTTTGTCTGCACTAATGATCTCAGGAACTCGGAGCTCCTTAGCGCACATACCTTGGTGCATGACTAAAGCTGGCTGAAGATCTTAATGACTTGTTACAGATTGCAAAAAGTAGCACCAAAGAGAGGAAGAGAAATCACATTCTGGCACTGTATTAAAGAACTGTATCCAAGCAGTGAATGATTAATTGTTTATCTAGATTTCATGGCCCTGGTAATTTTACCTTTGCTTGCGGGAGGAGGTAGGAAAAACCGCAGTTTTACTTAACTTCTGAACTTCAAAAATTTCGGTCAGACTTTTTATTTGAATATGAAGAAAAGCAGACTAAGTAAAGCAGATTCATAGGAAAGAAGAGCACGAAAAAACTCTTGTAACAGAGACCTCTTTTTGCGCCATTGATACCTGAAGCTGTTATGACTAAATCTAATCTATAAAGTTGGCATATAGATTGCACATGTATGAAAAGCACTTCGTTCTGGCTGAAAATTGAACTCCTGGTCACCATTAGGGTCAGTAGATACAATGTGCATTGGGAAACCTATTTACTAAAATCATGCTTTCTCTTTTTCCAATATATCTAGTTATTTTCAGGAGACAATATATTTTCTGGAAGGACACACTATGGGGTATTTGAAAATCCATTTGTGACGCTGAAGCTAAACTAGGAAGAATTTGAATCAAGGCTTAATGTTCTTTGTAACGTGAAGATGGACTGGGTTCAGAATTTTAAGCTACTTTAGTCTTTTGTTTAATCTGTAGTTCAAAGATGTTTAAACAGGAGTTCAACATATTTTCTTGTCAATCTCTACAACACTGTTTTTACCACCAGTATTTAAACTATATGTAGGGCAGCTGAAAAAGAATAATTTTGTCAAATGTCTTTTTTCCCTTTCGTATTTATTCACATCATCAGCCTGCTACCCAACTCAGTATATTTTCTAGTTTCTCTCCCAGTGAAATTTATGATCCTGCTAAGGATTTAGGGCTGTGAAGCCCTGCCTCACATCAGCACCCAGCTAAAACCTGCAGGTAAGCACCAAAATCTGGAAAACAACAGGACTCCAGAAACCATCTCTCGAGTGTTTCCTCCTGACTGGGTGTCCCCCATGAAGTGTCTTTAGCTACACCTTCATCCGGTGCTCTCCAGTCATTGTAAAACACCTATGAATTGCATGTCTAGAAAAGGGAACGCTTAGTTTCACAACACCCAAGCCTTCATTTGGTGCTTCAGTGCTTCCTCTAAAAAAACCTGGGGAGAATAGAAATTCCCAAATTCACATAAAGTAGTGAGTTGCTAAGAACAAAACAAACACTGGGAAGTAAACACTATACAGAACAGTCAAAACTCTTGTAAGGGTTTTAAGTATCCTTTCAGGCTACCTTAATATTTATTACCAATAGAGAGGGGTTTTACTATTTCACGGATATTAGTATTTTCTACAACAATGCCTCAACACTTCTATTTATAATTCTGTTTACAAACTGTGTATTCATGCATAATACTGTATCAGTAGTGTGCTACCATATCATATTTGTTACTAATGCCTTTATAATATAATGCTAACCAGAAAGAAAAATTATTAGGATTTAAATAATTTCAGTTCATGCTAAATAAATGCTTGTGTTCATTTAAGATGATAATTGCATACAGTACGTACTGAATGCGTCCTATTAAGTCATAATCAATGTTCTTGTTGAGTAACAATATCAACAGTCAATCTAACATTGTTCCAGAGTATGCTGTCAGGATTTTGACAAATGTAGAATAAAAAAATGAAGCAATGTGACTATTAACAGCTCTAACAGACATAATGCTTTTATAATTATAATATCAGCATTTATTTTAAATGCCAGTTGCTGCTGCGTAAAAAGGGCAATATACACAGAGGATTTGCATTCAGAGCTTGAATTACAGTTTGATGAATACAAAAACCCAAACAATTGTGTAACGTAAATCCTCTTTAGCTCACCAATTTCCAATTTTTTGTATCATAAAGGAAGGCCTACAGTTTAATCACTGTAATAATGTACTTCTGTTATGAAGAAAATCAATATCTATTTACTACCCACAGGAGACATATAGTTCATAGGTATATATGGAAGCAAAAGGAAGACTAAATTTTCTCCTTCAGCAGTTGCTGTTAAAAAAGGAAAGAAATTGCTCCGAAGCGCTTGATACAAACAGCTTTCCTGGCCAGAGATATTTGTTTCCCATCAAGAGGAAATCTGTAACTATTTAATATATAGGAGGTATAGGATCAAGACTTCAATTCTTCATAATGCTAACATAACTATGTATATCAGCCCTATAGTTATGTTTGTTATATTGTACATAGAAATACAGGAACTGTATGTGCACGTTTCTAACATTTTGAGTAAAATTATCAGGTTTGACTGATATGCAAATTAGGATTTAGAGCTGCCATTGAATTCGTATAATTTTGGAGAAGGCTGCCAACCATGATGGGGTGACAATCTGAAGAGAAATGCTATTTGTTTACTGCTCGCTCACTCGCTGTACAGACGTGTGTATCTTCGCTCTTCTATACAAGCACCACAGTATTTGTGCAGACATTAACTTCATTTAAGGGAGCATCCTTACATTGAGAATGTTATTAATGAGGAATTTCTCCTTGGGTAGAGATCACCAACTTCTAGGACAGAACAGTGATTGAAGCTCCATTTAGTCTGAGATATTTCCATTTAAATTATTATTGTTAGGCTATTACCAAAAATAAGCCCTGGGAAGAGAGCAAATATTCAGTATTCTAAGCAAAATCCTTAATTATCATAAAAGATATAACACCATTGAAGTTAGTACCCCTACACTGATTTTTTTACCAGCCAAAGATATTTCCCCGAGTATAATTAGTTTGGAACAGAGTGGCATGTTGATCTGCAACAGCTACTCACCAGATGCTCATGGTTTGGGAAAAGAAACATTTTCCATGTCTGCTGTGCTGGAAGTGTATAGTACTATAATATATTTGAATAGCAATGGAGAATAACAACCACAATGTCCCAAGGAAAATACTTGCTGTCAAATGTCATTAAATCATACTTTTTTTTTTTTAAAAACACAAGCTATGTTTCAGCTTTCCTTCTGGACCAATGTATGTAATTTCTTTTTTTTTTCCCAGGAAAAAAAAATCAGTTGTTCCTCATAATTAAGCAGTGCTGCAGAAACCTTTCATTCCAGTGTGAAAGCATCGATTATTATGTAACTGCTCTTGCTGATTTTAGAACATCTAATCACTCTATTATTATTGCATACTTGGAGGTGTCAGGAATAAAACTACCACACCCATCTCACCTAAGCCTTCTGTCAACAGCAGACAATAGCTATAGCAAGTGTCTACTCCCCAGTACTAGGTCTGAATAAAGAGAACTACACTATAGCCTATATGCAACTATAGGCCCTGATATAAGCAAACATTCCCTTTGTGTTTACATGTCACTAAGACTGTCATTACCGCTATGCCCTTCCAAAGACTGTCCTGAGTTTACAGAACACGTATAATCATGCTTGCTAAATCAAGTTCCTCCAAGTTCTGTGTTACATGGTAGCCCAACTCACTACCTCAAAGCTCACTGGAGTTTGCATACCCTTCCTGCAGTCACAGACAGACCCTTTAGGAGATGAAGCATGTAGTTCAGATGGACATGGGTCTGGAGGCTAAGGCAGCTGTAAGCTTCTTTTGGAGTTGCTACACGCAAACATAATTTGGCCATGAAGCCTGCACAGGTTGGAGCATCCTTTCCATTCTCCATAATTCTCCACAGCTCTGACTTTTCACAAAGTGACATGCTGCCCTAACACACCTTCCCATGTGCTGCATACTCCTAATGTTAGCATTTCCCCTTTCACAGTCCTTGCACCAAAAAGAACCCTCAACCCTTCTTGTACATGAAGCACCTGGTATTCTGCTAGTCTGGTCCATTAACATAGTACTAAAACACTGCTGAAACCATGGTGTTACATCTATTCCTTATTGACTATATACCTACTAGTGTTTATATTCCGATTTTTGATGCTGGATGGAAAACACTGTATGCTATTCACATTAATTAATTGCACTCAGATAAAAACTATTGATGGAGTGCGTGGCAAACAGTTTCCCTGATGCTTACCACTTTCCAAGCCTTAACATATTGAACACTGTAACAATGCTAATAAGCAAAACCTTCCAAGGACTTTTTCATTAAAATCAGAAAGTACGATCAGAAACGTTAACAGTCTGACTGATGGCTGTAGGAGCCGCCTTTCTCCCCAGTCCCGATTAATGCACTTGTAAGGGAATACTGAAACTACTATACATTCTGCCAATTTATACTTAATTATTTTTACAATGGTAACAGTTTGAGCAGAGCATATCAAAAGAGCTTTGTCTCAGAACAAATAAATGTCTGCATCAGCACACCCCGCTGGGTTAGGGAAGGTAGGATTCAATTCTCCTGTCTGAACAGGCCATTCAACCTGGTTGTCTCAACTGCTTCAGAACGTACTAAACCTCAAGCTAGCTGTCAGCAGGACTCAAGATAAGAACTCCTTTCTCGATTACAGATATTTATTTCAGCAAAGCTTTTTTTCAAATCACTATGTTTCTGTAGCAAATGTTCATTTCGACAAATCAATATATTTCCAGAAAAACTGTTCTGTAATACCCAATCAGCTCTATTTGCAGTGTTAATTATAGATTTCATTTTAAGTCACAATTTGCAATTCAAATAATGTGCAGACCAAAAGATATTTGCTGAAAAAAATGTTCAAATAATTTTCAACCATTAAAATATTAGAGTTGTACAATCTGTTTGCAGACAATTTATGAAGAAAAAGAAGGGCAAAGTTGTTCTAATAAATTATTAGTTGTAAATTATTGAATCATTCTTAGTCCCTAGTTGTAAATTATTGAATCATTCTTAGTCCCTGCCATACGTAGAAATGAGTCTATTTAAATCCAGAAACATAAAAGAAGAGACAAGTTTCTCCAACCCAGTAATCTACCATGGTTAACAGGAGAGACAGCTTTTCAAGTATGTCTCTATTAAAATATCTCTGCCAAGAGAATTCCCTAAGTATATGAAAGGTGTAAAGGTCACATAATAAGGATCAGTACACAGAGATGAGTGAAGGTGTTCTGCTGTAACTTTAAGAGAAAAAAAAATCATAAACAACCCCCAAAGTATTCAAGCCTGAAAAGATCTTCAGCCTAGCATAAATCAGCACAGATCTACTGACTTTAAACGGGCTACCCAAGTCTGTTTACACATTTATTAAGCTATAACTTACCATGTATATGAATGAACATGCACATATGCTTTCATGCCACAATATAAGATGCTTCTGTCTCTTGTAAAACTGGCAGGTTCCCATAGATTTGCATTTAAAACAAAGCAGAACTAAGTGCAAAAGCTTGCCTTCCAAATCATCATGGCATCAAGAGCATGAGAGCCCAAAACACATGCTTTGAAAAAAAGTCCCCAAATTCTCCAGTGCAGGAGGATGAAGGTAGTATTTCCTGCCTTGTTGCAGGTGTAATCACATTAGAATTAGGGAAATCTCGTTCATCAGTAATTGCAATAGGGTGTCTGTGCAACATAGACTCTGGAAACTAATGAGAAGAGTTGTAGGCATTTAACCCACTGGGGAGGGATATCAATCCACGGTATAAATATTTTATACAAAGCAATAACTTGCAGCTGGTCAGCACTCCCCTCTGTTTACTGGAAACAAATTGCTTTCCTAAATTGCGTGGACGGCAGCCAATGTCAGTTATCAGTGATCTCATTGATAAACACTCATTATACCTGCAGCCCTGAAATGCAGGAATCCTTCACCCAGCAAAGAAACAAAAGGCTCTGTCAAGCGTGCTTATCTGTGCTTGAATTTGCTCCTCCTTGAGTCTGAATCAGGCTCAAGAAGCCCTAAAGTGTTTCTTGCAGGCTTTGGAGGAGGATACTGAACAAGTTCCAAAAGGTAAATCCTACCTTTCATGAAAGTGTGTCCCAGAAAAGGCATCTCCAAAGCAGAGAAGAAAAAAAAAAAAAAAAATAGCTGGAGTTTTATCTTCTTAAGGTGCCAGGAAGCGGGTCTGAACAAAGCAGAGGTAAAACGAAGCGGTTCAACCCAAGCTTATTCCCAACACCACTCTTTCCTCACAAAATCAGCTCTGAACCAAGCAACAAACCAGTAACATAGCTTAAATCCTGGGCACTACAGGCCTCCGTACTCCCAGGCTACACTTACTTGCAGAGAGTTTTGAAGGAATGCATTGCAGGAAACGCAACGAAACCTAATGCTGATTATTTTATTACCTACCACCATCAAGCAATCTATCATCTCACCAGAACTGAATTTAGATTAATCAAGTTTGTACCACTGAGATCTGCCTGGATGCCAATGCAACAATTCTACTAATCTGCCTCATCTTTCCAAGACATCACAGAGCCATATAGTGCCTTTCTTCACCTGTTCATCAAACATCAAATCCTAGATGGATGTCCTGGCAAGTCAAATTCATTTAAATGCATGCAGTTGACGACAGCAATCCCAGAGAGAGCTGCTTGACCACGTGCCCGTGCAGGGTTTGCGTATACTGTTGCTTCAGCAGTGCTGATCAGGAAAGACCTTTTGAAGTGAACTGTCCCATTGTTTACACTTACTACACTCCAGTTTGCATCACCGAGAGTGTGGCAACTGGGTTTCTTTCAGCTGAAGAATGTGCCCTAGATGTCACCCAATTCTTTCCAGCCATCAGTGTGATTCAGTCGGGGGGGCCCAGACTCGAGCTGTCTGCTGTGAAAAATTGCAGTGTACAGTATGGATGTCAGGTCCTCAGTTTGAACTATTTTGTTCTACAGATCTGCTCCTACTGGTCTACTCTATCTGCTAAAGCAGAAATAGCCTTACAATCCACAATAAGCTAGTCAGCTATAGAGTTTACAGTATCTAACTAGTGACAGCAACCTCTCACCCCAGACCAGACAACAGCAGGCGCAAGAACCGATAGAAGCCCCAAAGTTCCAAAGGCTGTGACACCACAAGAGCATGGCAAGACAAGGATGAACCATCTGATAAACCATCCGACAGTTCCTGATGCAGAGGCTTTTCAAGTAGGTGCTTCATCTTTACCCCCAAACAGCATCTCTAGCTCTACAAAAGCTTAGCATTATTCCTATGCCCAGCCTATCCTGAAGAATGTGAACAAGACCATTTGTTCACTAAGGTCTGTGACTGTTCACTGGGAAAGGGGTTTCTTGAGGATCTTTGCACAGCAGCTGAAAATGAAAGTTTTCCTTGAGTTTCAATTTATAATCATCTAAACCAATATCCTCTGCCTAGGTAATAAAAGATAATAAGTTTTATGATACCTCTTTAATGCCAAGTCTTTACATAATCTGTTATCAGATGAATCAAAATGAAGCTTACTGGGTTAACGTCAGAAATCACATTCTCACAAATTAGGTGCACTTAGATTATATTTCCATCCATAAACATTCCAATTCCCACAACAGAAAGCAATGTTATAAAGGTCAGGATGGAAATTGTGTTTCTGCTGTGTAATCTGCTTTGCAAATTTGTACCAGTGGTCAAAATGCCCAGAAAACTCAATTACTGACTTGTTATGACAACCAAACATCAGCAGGCCCAGGCAGACAGAGGTTATTTCTAAAATTAGTACCCTAATGCAAAAAGCATATTCTGTGATTCCAGATGTACAACCTTTGCCTGATGTTTATATTGTTAAATATTAATGGAAGCGCTGCCTATTATTTCAGGCATATTATCAGGAACATAATATCCTGGTTAAACAGGTGCATTCGAAGCTGGAGTTGGAGAGGAAAAAAACCCTCCATGTCCGTTTGAACCACTTACATTTAAACATGGTATTCTAATCAAAATAGTCGTCAAAAGTTACTTTTAATCACTATTGTCATTTTTCCTTTAATTTTTTATGCAAATCTTATTTTAGAGTTTAGTGTTCTATTGCCAGTAATAATTCCAGGTAGCTTTTGAAATAAAGGACCCTGCTGAGAGCGTAATGAATCAGTAAATGATACTAGCTTTGCTCATGGACAAAAACAATTCTAGTGGCTACATTTATACTCTCCTTGGGTTATACCTGCAGAATATAAATTGATCTAATTCTAAATCATCCAAGGGAAAATGATGTAAAATGGATTTCGATTACACTATTGCTGTTTTACCAAAAAGCTTATCACACTATGGGGTGAAAAATCAGCGCCTCCATAGGATTTACTTTCTGATGAAAGACATAACAATGGAATTTTCCATTTAAAATTTCTCCAGCCAATTTCGTTCTTTTCTTACTTAATCCTATGTATCTTTTTATCAGCTTTCTTTCATGATAAAAAATAATTAAATGCCTTATTTAGAATTCCTATACTTTCTGCTTTGGTTAACAAGTTCTATTTTTGCTAAACTTTCATAATCCTGCTTAAATCTTCTAAGGGCATCTGCCATAAAACAGCTCCCTCCCATCCACCCCACTAAAGCCAGGCTTTGTTTTCTTGCAACCAAACCAAGACTTCTAGGTTATTCTCACTTTCAGACGTAGTCTGTCACTGCCTTGTGCAGATTTTGCACTGTAGTACAGGTGCTTTTAGTGAACAATAAGGGATGTTAACCTGCTACAGGTTGCTCCTTTTATAAGTTTGTGTCTCTACACTACAGCTGTACACAGCTTCTTTCTGTAAATCAGTCTTTAAAAGATTTTCACATTCACTATAAAAGAAAGAAGAGATTTCTAATTTCATTTGTTTTATTAGCAGTACCGAGATACAATCTACTGATAGTACGAATTCAGTGTGGTGACCTAGAGGAAAACCAATAGAAAATAAACGTTAAAAAGTAAGTGTGGGAAGATCATGCATGCAGAATGATTTTCCTTTCAAGGATTTTGGAAGATTCAGTAAATGCATAGCTCTTTGGATAAATAGAAAATCTCACAAAAAGGCATACTCATCAGAACCCTGGCAGATACTTGACATAAAATATAGGACACATTGCTCAAATAATAAGAAATAATACTCAGGTATAAAACTTGACTTCTCTTCTGTACAATCCAGCAGCTCTATGTTCTTTTAAAGGTTTAGCAGCGTAGTTTTCTGGCCCAAAATGTTGCTCAAGACTTTGTCTCAGTGAAATAAATTTTGCTTTATAGGAAGTACATTATATTTGTATTCATTGCAATGCCACAGTATTTGTTAAAAAAAATTGCCTGAAGTAATAGCATTCTCAAAAAGTAAACATTTGGCTAATTTTGTCTGCTTTCCCTCACGAAGTATCACCATAAAATATTTATGTCAGATTCCTGAGGACCTGTTATCCTGGTCTTCCTGTTCAAGGAAATATTCTGCCAGAAGGTCTGAGATGCGACAGATCGGGGAGGCTTATGATCATCCTCACCAAGAGATCAGCAAAGTTAATGGGAAAGTTCTTTCACCTTCAACAGGTTTGAGTGAAGCATTCTTACGGGAAGCAGACTGTACAACTGTCTCCTCAGGTAGAAGCACTCAGTGGTGCAGCCTTCATTTTAATCATTTGATCATTTTAATCAGGACATTGCACTAGCAAAGGTCCTAAGAAATCTAACATGCTCTGCTTTAATAATGAGACCTCAGTTAACCTTCTATAATATTGCCTTGTTGTAACTGGTTTATATCTTATATAAAGTAACTTAGTAAAATATATAGAACTGGTACAAAGAAAGTTATGGTGAGCTAAGACTGCACAGCATATTTCATATTAAGTATGGTACCAAAATACCCTTTGTTCATGCTACTCAATGCCAGAAAGTTCTGGAGGCCTGTTGCTCTACAAAGTGGTTTTATATACAACTTTTCTTCAGGAGAATTCCCAAAACACACTGTAAAGAAAAAAAGAAATCATTGCTAATTTTCAGAATTAAGAAAGAAATAAAGATAAGAGTTAATGACAGAGAAATCCACTGTTTTGTATTAAGGAAGGACAAACCGCAATTAAGCGAATAACATTTGTCATCACGGAGAGACAGAGGGGAGGTGAATATATGACGTAGGATATGAGTGGCTGTGGGGGTGAGCAGAGGTCAGGGAACTACAATGGAGTGAGTCCATAAAGAGTTTTGCAGAGTTGAAGTCCCATTTCCAGGCAGTTCTTATAGACTAAAAGCAGTAAAGCCAACAATGGAGAGAGGGACTGCTAGTAGGAAAAGAAGTGGAGGGAGTAATTCTTGACTCCCTTGAAGAACTGGGAAGAGACATCCATAACATTATTAAACAAACTTTTCAAAGCTAGAAAGTGCTAAGTTGTAGCTGTATCTGTGGATCTGAGAAGCACATGGGGAGCACTGTGCCAGAGGGACAGTCTTCAAAATTGCAGTCCTGTCCTGCTCCCCTTGTTTCTTGCTATGAAGGTGAAGGATTAGTAGTCTGCTACTCGTCCAGAAACATATTGTGCTCCATGTGTCTATGACATGCTCTTAAAGTGTATGTTTTGGTTGTCTCAGCTCTGCCAAATCCACATCCATCTGTTCTGGGGAGGTATGTGTGCAGTGCCTGCTTACTCCTGTATGCCTGGAGGCCTGATCCAAGTAGCATGGATGTCTGAAGGGATCCATACATCCTTGTATTCCCCAGCATGGCATTTTAGTGTAGCTCATATGACAGAAGACAGATTCTGGCTGTAGTCCAAATGTTTTGACAAGCAAGTTTGCCCACAATCAAGGCAAGAGCTTTTAATAGCGTGAAACAAACTGGGTCAAAATCCTTTCAGTGCAGTGCATCTTAGACACAGGTAGATAAATGTAATGTTGTATTACCGTCTGACATCTCATAAAAGATTTGTGATTATGCCAAATAAATGACTGAAGCATCTTTTCAGTTCTCTACAGATTAGAATTTTCTGTGTCAAGAATGTATACCTGGGGAACGTATGAAACTCACAATTCCTATTGCAGGATGTCCTTCAACAGCTGCTGGACCAACAGTACATTTGATACTGAGCTCACTCAGATCAAGATCTAATTCCTGACATTTCTGCAGGTCAGAGATTGCGTGTCATTCTGGAATGCCCTGCAACCTTTACTGAAACTAAGAAACTCTTATTCACATAATTAATTTATATGCACAAATCTCCTGCTGAAACCAACAAATGAGTCAGAGTTGCAGGATGGGGTTCATGTCCTGGACCTCTTCAAAACATTTTTGTAAAAAGGAAATCAAAGTGGGCACGGCAACTGTAAATCTAATGGGATTTAAATACAATTAATATTGAAGACTAAAAATTAGGTATATAATCATAATGACAATTCAAGGTTAAGAAGAGTAGCACAGTAATGAAAGTATTAAGAGCAATACCCTTTCTCTCTCTCTCTCAATGGAAGTGTTTGAAACTATGATTTAATACAAATCCACTATTTGAAATGAGATTAACAAATATTAGTCTCATTAGAAATTTTAATATTATTTGCATAAACTTTACTGAGAGAGGAAGAAAAGGAACAGAGAAATTTCAAATTCACAAGAAAACTGCAAAATAGAATTGAATTTTCTACTGCCTTCAAAGCCTATCAAGGTCACTTTAAGTTAAACAGATTTCTAGAGGTGAAAAATGCTGAGTTAACATTACAATAAACAGAACTGATTGGAAGGGAGGCTACAAGTAAAACAATTAGCTTAATAAACAGATGGAGAAGACACTTTTAAAATTACTGCCTTTGTCAAATGTTCAGCATCTTAAGCCTGGTAAGATCCTGTTTATTGAAGCAGGAATACAATTACTGGTGAAAACGTAAAATAAAATTTATATTAGATATGCGTGAACTTATTAAAGCAGAACTATGGTACACAAATGAAAGTAAAGCAGAATAAAAAAACAAATCAGCATCTATGTTTCTCTCTCTGGGAATTCAAAGGCTGGCAACAGATTATCAAGGCACAATTCAGTTATTTTCCAGTATTCTCTCTCTCTGCATCTACCTCCATTTCAAAAAATATTTGAGGCAGTGAATGAGAAACTTGCACATTCAGCCATGCTTCCTGTCAGGAGGGATATCACAATGAGAGACAAAACTAAGCAAGGTTATCTCTCCATGGGAGTGAAACTGTCTGCAGTTCTCCAGGCTTGACGAGGAAACGCTGAATGAAATGCCCGATTCTCAACTAATAATGATATATGCAAAATATGAAAACCTGTCTGTAACATCTGAATGTGCCCTGGAGCACGGTGTGTCCAAGGATGGACGTGTTGCGCTTTGTTGGGACTTAGAAATGCAATGAACTCAGCTATCAAGAAAAAGAAAATCTTTCCTTAATAAAGAGTTAACTCGGCAGTTTGCACAATCCCAGTGTCTCAGGATGGGGACCACGAGAACAGTGCCACAGGAATTCAGTCACACTGCTGCCTGAAGATTGCTCCAGCTGAGTCTAGTCTGGAGGCATACTAAAACATATATAGTGCAAGCGGAGCTTTGCCTGTGACAAGTCATGTTATTTGCTTAAAAATGTTTTTTGTGAAGGAAGACCTACAAGAGCGTGTCAGAGGATAACGAGGTGGGACTCCACTGATTTTCCTGGACCTAAGGTTTTGCCCTGATGTAGGACGGGGTAGGTAAAATGGATTCATAACCACCACGGAGTTTATAAGACACATTCTCGTTTTCGTGTATTCTGATTCCAGGTGGTGAAAAGAACAGCACCAAATAGCACCCATTTTAGTAGGCATTCAGATCATTCACCATCTTGAGTAGACCACTGAACTGTACCCACACAGAGATAACTAACACCTCATTGTTAGGTCCATAGCGCATAATTCACAATGGAAATTTTCCCTTACAATACTTCGGAGAGGAGCACTTTAAAGGAAGATACTATAGCACAAAGAAAGGAAAATATACAGGTTTTGAGGTGCTTTCCAAATAGCTGCAAATCACAAAGTATTTTTTGATCAGTCCTGGCAGAAGGAAGGGTTATGTTGAATTTAATCAATATTTTTGAGATACGGTTCCACAGAATCTAAGAATTTTAACCAGAATTTTATACAGCTGAGACGTTCCTCCATCAATATTCAAACTAAGCAGGTGATTGTATCTGTTAGATGGAATATAACTTCTCCAAAAACAGCCCTATATTAAAAGGGCATCAAATTCTGTCCTTAAAGTTTATTTACAGATGCCCTCTTTACCAGAGATCAACATATTTGGTCCTGACAGCGTCCAGAGTTGCACTGGACAATTATTGTGAAGAAAAATATATCTCTCCACCTGCAAGGATCAAAAGAAATACTACAGGATCTTTGACTTTAATGTAACTGGTAGCATTTTTTGCCAGCAATCCCAGAAACAGTTGGCTACTAATAAAGGCACCTCTGAATATAATGCTGTCTTCAAGGGAAACTATTGCAACGTGCAGTGAGGACTCAGCCAGGATGGCTTCAGTTCCACTTGGGAAGCTAAATCCAGCAGGCACCTACTTCTACCTTCTCGCGTATGCACTGTTTGTAGGAACTGCACATGAGCTGCTAGCGTAAGGTATCCGCACTTTGTAAATTCACAGGCTGCTGTTCCATTCACTCATTTCCCCATGTAGACAAGTTACCAGGAAATGCAATTTGCCCATGATTATAAAATGAGATCTCTTGATTACAGGCTAAAAAGGAACAGAAGAAAGCCCATAAAGAAATCAGTGAACTGTACTTCAACAGCTCCCACGTACAGTTGTATGAGTTCACATCGATGAACTTATTTAGGAAATAACCAGTATTGGTTAAGCAACTTTAAAAAGAGCAAGGTTTTCATCCTTACAAGTGCCTTTTTTTAACAGGACTTCTTTATCCAAGCCTTGAACTAAAGTAAGGATTCAGCTATTAAACATACTATTTAAATCTATGACAGAGAAATATGCTACTTACTGTGCATAGCCATCTATTTAGCATGCAGCATAATAACCAGAAGTAATGAAATGTTTCTTTACACGACGGTCCTGATGTCCACCACAAACATCCATTAACTAGATACAGCAACACCCCATAGACAGGTTAATTGAAACAATGATAAATGACATGACTGAGGTCATGCTGAGAACCACTCGTAGACTTAGAAATAGATTGAGAGAGTTCCAGTTCCTAGTCTGTAACTCCAACCACTTCCTCTCTCTTAGTTATAAATGAAAAAGATTAAGACTCCCGTCCTATTTTTATAATGACTTGCACAATTTCCTTGCTTCAGATGGCCGATGTACATATCCCTCGTGTTACTCCCTTGCTTTACTTATTGACCAGCTTGCGTGTCTCGCTGAAAATCTGAAGTCTGGAAGTTTGTTTCTGCTGGTCATGGTTTTTGTGATTGACTGGTTTCCTTTTTTGAATATTATAATCTTTACTGAGTGTTTCAGTCAAATCAAAGTTTAATTGCTTTAGGAGGCGGCAGGAATGGCAGGGTTTCAGATGAGGTCAGTTGCTGACTGCTTGTTACTGAGTGACTCTAATTGGTATATTTGCCTCAATTTTAAAGGCAATAAGCTTTGGGGACATTGGCATAGCTAGTTTGGTTTAGGTATAATCCTTGCTTATTAGATCTTCTACGGAATCAACATTCATATGCTCATTTTCCTGAGACTAACTTTAAATCCTCTAAGCCTCTAAGAAGTAGTTTGTTTCTACCATTTAATTGCTATCTTTTATTTGACGTGACAGGGCTCTCTGATGATCATATAAAGTTTGATATGTAAGTGTTTAGATGGATGGAACATTTTTTTTGATCTGTTGTTTTTACCTGGAGGATAATGCCTGAGCTTCACTGGACTTGAAAAAAACCCCACATAAATAAGAAAAATAAAACTGAAATTCTTAAGCCACTTGCCCTAAATTTCTCAATGGCCAAGTGGCACACAACTATTTTCTAAAGTAGTAGTAAAAATACTCTAATACTAAAGAGGTCATCACGCACACTTGAAAAATATTGTGTGCGTCAACCTTTGAAGGCCTAAGGAAAGATTTCTGTTATTCATGCCACTGTAAGCTCTGCATACCTTCCAATTCTTTATACAGAAAGCTTAATGGCCATGGATTATTTGCCTCATTGGTTATGGTGCTAGGAAATAAAACAATGGAAAATATTCATTATAATGCTCTCCTGTATTGAACTTCCACTTGGTTGAAGTATTAAAACAAGCCGCAAGGAAAATTAAACCTCAGAAAGAAATGGCAGGTGTATTTATGAATGCAAAAGACAAACGAAAGGCTCTATTTCTCTTGGTTTGCAGTGGTTATACTGTAAGCGCTCTTCACTATCAGCTTAATCCTCTATCTACCCAACAGCTTTTCATTCACTTCTATTACTAGGTGGCAGCCTAATAACAGAAACTGGGGGCATGTGGGAGATGAGATTAAAAAAAGAAAAAAAAACACCAAATGACTGGAAAAAATAAAAAAGAGACTCATTGTCATAGTCAGAATTTCAAGAAAAATGACACAGAGTTGTACATTAGATTTTCTGATGTGTAATTGCAGATTTACAATATCTACTTCATTACTAAAATTACTGATATATGATTAGGTTAACTTCTGTCCAGCAGTTTCTGTGGGCAAATTTGAAGGCATTCATAATTAGAAAATTCAAAACACACTGACTAAAGAGTAATCTCAGAAAAAATATTAATGGAACAAAAGCTGTGTCTTAAGCTTATTACGTTGAAAATTTAGCTTTAATCTCTTTGGCAGTTAGCATAGATTGTGAAAGACAACATAAGGGCAAAATTAAATGGCAAGCCTTGATATGGAGACACCTGAACCAATGCCTCCGATGGATTTTGTCTTATGATATTCACAGGTCCTTCAGAAAGCAGACAGACTAGATGGTTTGGGGGTAGAGGGAGCACCTAGCCTTTTCTGTCTCATACAGCTATATATGCCAGCCACAGCCAGAGACACATAATTACTCTTTCCTTTTGGCTAAGGCTGGTGGAAGTATAACAATTTCCCCCTTTTTGCTACTGGTTTATCCCAGTAGCAAAGTGTGCCAAATTCTGCACTCTGTCCACCAATGACAAGCTGCTAAGCGAGGCAGTCACCTCTCTGCCACGTACATCTGCCCCGATGAAGGGGTAATGTGTTATCTTGTGTGTATTAGATGTATGGACTGAGATCTTGTGAAAAAAAAACCCAAACAAATCACCACTGTAGGAGAATCCTTACTGCTATGCGCACATTTGCAACTACAAGTCAAAAACAGTGCAGTGGGTACCAACACCATTTCACCGTAAGTTTCTAAATGGTATCATTATAAAATCAGTGCAAAAAGCTTCTTTATGTATATATTTTTCATTTCAATACAGAGGCATATTTGAAATGAGGTAATTTCATTAACTGGTTAAAGCCATCTTACAGGTGTGATGAGTTTTGGTTTCTTAAAAACAGAGGCAAAAGCCAGGACAGGGGTGGTTTCGTCTTATCCCTTGAGAACAATAAAATTGAGGCTCTAATCCTTTGAAACAGGAAGCAAATTTTAAGGACAAAAGTATGTTATACTTCACTCTGGAAACCTGTCACCTGCACTGTTATGTTACCAGAATTGCTTCTACCACCTACTCAGGCCTCAAAGTGATACAAACTGTAATTTTGATTCATATCTGCAATTTGTTTAGGCACTACTTTTATCTTGTTCCAATAAAAATCAGTCTAAAGCTGCATCTCATCCACCTAAAAAGCATTACAAAGAGTCACGGTCTTAGATGGCGTGGATTCCCATTCAAAATGAAGAAGGTGAAAGAATAAACTCCCCTACAAGTCAAAAAGAAGTGTGTTAAACAAAGCCAGCGGTGTTTGAAGCTCTCAAGAAGAGAAAAGACGGATCTCTCGAGCAATGCACATGCCTTTCTCATGGCCTGCAAGACCTTTATTCAGAACTAATCAGCTACTTGTAGACTTGAAAATGGGGCAGGCTTTCATATAGATAGGAAGAATCAACCAACTGTCACTAGCAAAATAAAACTAGAGTAGATTCTGGGCAGTAATCAGCCCTGATGCTGGACCGACAATGAGCAAAAACCATGTGAGAAGTCCACATCCTGAAACAGCTGGCTTATTACTGCTTTTTGAACATCCTTGCTCTGCAAGGACAATTTACACAATAGGCAGTAACCAGAAAAAAATGAGTTTCAGTATCTCAGCTGGTGCGATCTTGCACAGCCTAATGGGAAGCAATGAGACTGCACTATACCCGAGGAGGATGCAGCCCTCCCGTCCCCATCTTCAGGAGCTGCTGTTCCTTCAGCAAGCAGGAACAGCAGCTCCAGTAACACCAACAGATCCAAGAATCAGACTGCTCTCTGTGAGGACAAGAGCAGGCACTTGGCAGTAAAGTTGTTTATATCCATTTCAAGCACCAGGGTTTATTTATGGCAACTGTGGTAAATGAACTCTTTAAAAACTAGTCCACTGTGGCAGCAAACTTGCACATCTGTTTTATTACCTCCTTCAGTCTTTCTGTGTTAGTGGAGGTTTTCTTTTTTCACTTGTACTATGTAGATTGGGTAATAAAGCCAAGCCTAAACTCCAATATAGGAAATTAAGATACACAATTTTTTAGAAACATCTGCAATATATTTTGACAAAACCAATATCAACGTATCATTTAAAACAGTACAGAAATATTCATTTATGGTATTATTTTATTATGAATAGAGATTGTAGATTTATCAGTTGATTATAGTTTGCTCTGTGGAATCAATAGTCTCAAACAGGTAGAATGATCCCTAAAAACTTTAAATTATGCTTAACTAAATAATTACATACAGGTTTTTAATGAATACATGTGAAAACCATACGTTAGATATAGCTGGATATTCACAGTTAGCCAAATATTCACCAATTACTTTTCTTACATCTAATGGCTAGTGCCTTCTTCTGTCAGTAAGACATGGCTGTAATTCAGAAATACTGCTGTAGGTCAACACTGAACTGAATCCTCATCACTCAGTAAAACTGATAAATAAGTCCATTGAAAATATAACACCTTCAGCCCTGGTTAGTACATTTGATGACTGCCTCATTAATAATACAGCAAAAATGCTTCAGGGATTTATGGTGGCAAGAACTGATGATTACATCCTTTTTTAGATTTAAGGGTGGCAAGAAAGTGCCATCAGAGATCTAGGAAGAGCTATATGGATTTAGTCTTTCTTGCTTCTTCCTGAGGATAAGGTTACTTCTTTCCCAGCACTTTTACACTTCATCTTTAAAATAAATTAATATTTTTAAAGGCCAAACTTGTGGTTTCATTTTTCACTTAGACAGCTCCTGAAATGCAGATGGATTTTTGTATCATATAGAATATTTCCTCTGTCTTAGTTTACTCTTCTTTTGTTCTAGTGCCATACAACAAACCACTGACTTTTCAAATGACTCTGTAAAAACACAAGATCAGAAAACAAAGCTATCCCAGCTGGACAAGAACCTTGCCTTCTCATCTTGAGGAAGCTGCTTTTTGTTCTTATTTTTTTTTCCTTTCCAGAAGTTCCTTTTTAATCTATTCTAACAAGTGGTTTAATAACTCAGGATCCTTTTGCAAAATCCTGCTGAAATTTATAACAGTGAAAATTCTTAGTACTTAAGTGCAAAGGTGACAAATGAAAACAAGCTGCTTGTTTCACCTAAGCCCTTTCACTTTTTCCTATTTGGTAGTTGTTTCTGAAGGTTTTGCGATGCCAAAAGGAAGCACCAAACACTGAGATTTAAGTAAAAATAAAATCAGCTGAATCTGGCACAATCTATAAATACAGATTCCAGTAGATGAACCTATCATGTAAGTCAAGCCAGGGTATCCATGAGGTGTAGGTGCATACTACCTCAAAGGTAACAAGTGTCCTCATGTGCATCAGCCCAGAGAAGCTTGAAAATACTGCCTAGGTAATAGCTTTGATATTTTGAAGAGAACATTATTTTATTTGCCACTGAAAAGGATATCTTGTTTTCATTTTGTAAAAGAGCATGCAGTTTTAAAAGAATTTTTGCCTTCCAACTGCCTGGATAACCCTTGTGTGCCCAGGGGAAGCTTTAAGAAATGTTGAAAGATAACACTACCCTTTTGAAGTCTTCCACTTGTTTTTCTAGAGGTGTAGGTAAGGATTCTGCTTCTCAAAAGACGAAAAATTTGTTTATAAGAAACTTGTCTATATAGCACATACAAAAGTGCAACAGAGGCGACAGTCGGGTTTATCTAATACATACATTAAAGCATTAGCACAAATGTGCTGACTACGCAGAACATACAATTTCTTGCTCTAGAAACTTGCTCCAAGTACTGTAATTTTGATTTTAAATTAGCTATTAAATTATAATATGTGGTTTACTAAACAGTAATTATAATTTAATTTTTATTAATGCTGTGAATATTAATCCATCCCAGGTTCATTTGTTTTACATAATTCTTCTAAAGGCTGCATTACTGCTCTTCTGAAATATTTGTGTAACATTTCCTCCAAAAGGGACTGGAAAAGGCCCCTGTATGTAACCAGCAGTTCTCAGTGTGATTTATTTTTGAGAAACTAATGCCATATGGGCTCTAACAGCATACACTATAATGGTGTTGGGCACCAGCTTATTTTTCTGTGCTGTTTTGTAGACACTGAGGACATGAGGAGAATGTAAAACCTGACTGTAAGGTATCAAAGTGATGGAGTATTAGTCAGTAAAAGAGAAAACTTCTCAAACTGATGATTGACTAGGGATGTGTTTTCCTACAGACATTTTACATTGTATAATGAAACCATAATATGAGCATACATTATTCTGTGTCTTCATTAGGAATTTAAACAAGCTGTAACAACAGGAAGTATAGGCCACAACGTGCACAGGAGAGCTCAGTGGGTGTTTTATTATCATCTTAAATAGAAGCAGAATTGGACTTGGCATTACAAACTTTGATTCACCTCCATCAAGACAACTGTATGTCACTAATTCTGACATTAAGCAACACTCAGAATATAAATTAGTAGTGGAACAGTATTTTCCAACTGTTTCAATTTATTCTAAAGCAACAGACATGTCATGACAGGATAGAAATTAATTAAAAAATTCCAAAAATATCACGCCTGTATCTGATGTATTAATTGCAAACTCATTCAGTCACAATACGTACCTAAAAGGCTAGAATTTTATACTGCCAGATTAAACAGAAAACACAAATCAATTGCTGTAAGATGCAACACTGAAAAATGAATGTAGCAGCAGGAGAAAATTGAAGCACGAAGTATTTAAATGTTTCCCCAGGTCACAGAGCAAATTTGTGTCAGCAGATGATTCTAGTATCCTCACTCCCAGGACAAAGCTATAATTGCAAATCTATGCATCTTGGAATAGCTTCCGATTCCTAATACAAAACAGCTTTTTATTTAGCAAAGACATTCAGTCCCTTACCCTACCCTATATGGAGATTAAAATGAGACATGGATATTGGCAGCCTAGGTTTATATTTGGGAATAGAAGGACGAGGAGGATATTGTCATATGTTTAATCTAGTGAACACAGAGCTTGGATACTAACTTGAAACTACAAACAAAAAGGAGAAGGAAATGTCTCTTTTAGCAATGGGCACCTTTTCAACTGCTGTTGAACGTTGAGCTTGGAAACAGAATTACAATACAGGTGACACAAGTAGGATTCAGCAGGGAAGACTGACATGATGCATAGATGTCGAGGCTGAAAATCTCTTGATACATTTCTGTAACTTTCCAACTTTAACACAAGAAAATAAATAAATCAAACAGATTTGCCTCTCATAGACTGCTTGTGTAGCTAACCTGCACATATCTGGGCAGACCTGTCCATTGCCATCGAAGTATAGTAGACACTTTTTTTAATTTCCTTTTTATTCCTCCTTCAGGAACACTTGTGTAATGAGGGGCTCTTTGGCTTAGACTAGTAACAGCCTTTTTGACAAGTGATCTCATACTTTGGCACTGACAATAAGCAAACAGGCAGTTCCAGATATATTAGAATTTTTGAGACTGGAACTGATTGAAAAGTCTGTCTACCCTGACTTCTATGACAGGCCAGATGATGTTCCCCAGTTCACGCAAAGCTGAGTGCTTTGGACTGTATTTGCTTTTCAAGTTCTTAGACTTTGATTCTGTCAACCATCATCACATAATGTGTAACAGGCACCCTGTTTTCTTCTTGATAGAAAAAAAATCCCACATTTGTATAAAAGTCAAGCATTAAGAGTTAAAGAGATTCACAAAATAGACTGAACTATAACTGAAAATATCAAACTTAAGTCCCTTATGCTTTAAAAATAGCATTCCCTTTCATATTTGTGCATCTGAATTTTAAAAAACTGCCACCTCATTCCATCAATCTCCTTCCCCTATTTTCTCGCCTTCTACCTGAACTCACTAATACCTGTCACTGTCTCCTCTGATAACAAATTCCTCTGATTTACTCTCTCTTAATTTATTCACTTTTAAAAAGGGCACAATAAACAATAATGGCAACCTAAAGACCAAAACCGAGGATAATGAAAATTCAGTCACCAGCAGCGCAAACTGCAGTCTATCACTGACTAATGATGAAAGACTGTTTAAATATGGTAAACCTCTTGTTAGGAGTTAAAGTGAAGATTAAATAAATATAAAGTCTGCCTCATTTAGGTCATTTGGTCTATCATTTACTTTAAGTTATGTAAGAAAGAAATTAAACATTTCATGATCTATGCTGTCAGGAATTCCTTAATGTTATATATAACCATGCACTCCTCACGCTGCAAACACAAGCCTTAAGCCTACGCTCATCTGATTAGTCCATATTTATCATTAACTTTAAGGGGAAGAGGGACAGGTTCCATTTCGGTAACGTCTGCATACAGGCAAAACACCTTGGTTGACAGTATAGTACAGCCAGTGGCTTCCACAGCAGCACCTTTTGCACCGCTACAAAATGATGATTTTTTTATAGACCACCTCAATTATAAACATTTTACAGAAGCACTGGACATCAAACTACCACTAAACTGCATTGGCTTACACAGCCTTCAAGGCAGAACCTGACACTGATTATTGATCCTGGCCTGAATATTGTTCCTGTCTCTGCTGGCACTGTTGCTCTTTTTGGAAAGAACTGCTTTTCTTCCCTAAGACCTACCAATGAGTCTGATTCACCAAAACACCCTGAGGCACTTCTAACAACAATGGAGGCCAGCACAAAAAGTGATCCCAGAGTGTGCTATTATGTGGCAAAGGGTAGCAGAGGAAGAGATGTTGGCTGGTGTCCTATAAGGACTAGGGCCATAATATAGCCCTCCATTGGACCTAATCAGCCCTGCCCGCCAGCAGAGCTAATTAGTGGCAGTTCACCAATGTGTTGATGTAGCTATGCTGTTTCCAGTCCCAGCATCAACTTGTTCGTTCCTAGCCCAAAGCTCCGTGACGCTTCAGCTGAATCTCCACTACTCTCTGTTCTCCCTAAGTTGCCTGTTCGACTAGAATATAATTGTCAACTCACAGATATTAAACCGGTTTTTTATCTTTTCTCTCTCTCGCCCTTCTAAATATTTTGGCCTAGTGAGGCTTTACAAAAGGTGACTAAACAAGCTTATTTTAAGTGGACAAAAATGTACTCAAGAAAAATAAAAGCAGCACCGCTAACAGCTTCTCAGCCCCCACATACCACCACAGGCTAGAAGTTCTTCTCTGGAGGCTACTGTATAACGCAACCTTTTCTCAGGCTGCCCTGACTTACTAAACTTCCCAGCAGAAGTCAACTTCAGGTTACGACTTTAGATCATTTATCCAACACACTTCCCACTCTGCCACTGCTCCTGCTGTATATGTGTGACTCAACTAGGAAGTGCGACTTACCATTACTGGTGTCTTAGTGGCTCTCCAAATTAGCTGCGGCTGCACTAGGCAGTATCTAATGTCAGGGACTGTCAGTCACTACCTTAGTGCTTCATGGATTCAGAATTTCTTGTTGGTAAAAGTCATCTGCTGCAATACACTTCAAACAAAAATACGCTTGAACTAAGAAACAGGAAAAAGAGGTGGAAAAATAGGGAGTAAGTTAATATTTTTCCACTCTACCAGCAGATACCAATCTACCATGGTCAGATTAGCTTCCATTCTTGACTGTTATTCATCATCACTTTGCTACTTAAACTGGGGGGGGGGCGGCACGGGGAGGAGTAAAATCTCTGTAATATAAAGTATGGATGGAAAAACTGGCTGCTACAAGGATTAAGACTGACTGACGTGAATGCCCATATATACACAGGGCATCCAGAATTTGTGAGAAATTACAACATCTCCAGAGTTACAATGCATAAGAGAGGTCAAAGCAAGAAGTACCTTTTCTCTCTTTATGGTTTCTCCTCCTATTAGCTGGAAGAAGGAGGTAAGAAAAAAAGCTAATCCTTTGTTTTCCAGGAGTTCTCTTTTAAGAGCAAGACTTGGTCTTAAGTGCAAAGAGCTACAGGGCTCGCTTAAAAATGGGTAATAAAGGAAAAAAAAAAAAAAACCAAAAACAACCAAAACACCATAAAGCAGACATTACAGAGAGGTTTGAGCACTTGTGCAAACACAGGAGAGAGTTCTCACTATTAGCAAAAGCACAAGATGAATACTGTGCAACCTTCCATGCAGTTGAGCTGCTATAATTCTGTGCTTACAAGCAGCCCTTCTGCACATCATCACTAAGATCTCTCTAAAGACAAACTATAAGCTTTCCCTTGGTGCTACAAGGTACTGGCTTCCTAACACAGAAAATTCTGTAAGACTGGAAGGTAATTACACATCAATTATTTTAGTGGAACACAAGCCAAATCTGAAGCTTGACATGCAGAAAACTGTGGGTGTGGGAGATCACAAGGGGGACAGAGACTCAAAGCTAGTGCATTAACTTACTGAACTTTCTATCACTTACTCTTATGTCCCTCTCTATTTAAATTATTTTCTATTGAATTGCTCAGCAGTGCCTCCCCATTATGGTCTGAATATGTATAGACACAGCAGGTGGTTTAAAAATAGCTGCAAGTGTCTCCGAAAAAAATATGTGGAATGTATTAGGTTGTTTAGGGAGAATTTTAATGACACCTACAGCAATTTACAGTTGACAAATTTTTATGTTTCTGTGGTGCAGAAATACCCAAAATGAATTATCTTGTTTATCACTGGGAAAAGGACAGTAATGAAACATGCTAATTTGGGAAAGCAAAATTAAATTCCAGTCAAGGTAGCATTCAAACAGGTGCCATTCGAATTACATTTGTTACACCTTGGAATAACATTCTCCAATATTAAAGGCAGAAAGGTACCACAGGTTCGTCCAAATAGATTTAAGTAATCTCTGCACATGACTACTGCTGCAAAAGCCTGGATGCATGCTTTAGACTGCCTGCATTACATCTCAGTAGGCTTTGCCCATTACACGGTAAAAGGAGTTTTCTCCATGGGATATCAAGGAATAGCTGTGTCACCAAATAAAAAGCCACACATTCCCCAAACTAGATCCTCTGCTTAAATTGTATCCCTACAAATATATGTCATAACAACGACATCTTCCTAAAATACATTTTATGGCATAAACAAAAAAAAAAAAAAAGCCTCCTCTAAAAATAATTATATTTCACAGTAGTATTAATGCTGTTTTGGAATGTTTCTGTATGCACTTCTGATTCTACCATTTGCTAGCAGTAAATTACAAATACTCTTTTACTTCTAAGCTTTTTGATTAGGAACTCACAGGTGTAATTCCAAGGAACTGTAGTACTAAACCATCTTATGAGAAGGTGATGTGTCACTCTGTTGAGACACATTTATTGCTTTGGATCTGCAGTCCCTCCTGTGGCCACCAATCATCATTTCTAATTATCACTTCAAATCATACAAAGTATATCCCCTGCTATGCACAGAAGGCAGGCGGGTGAGTGGAGATCTATTATAAAAACAGGCCTCCAGGGAATGAGAATTACACTATGCTATTTTTCTTGGTTTTCAAAAAGTAGTGCTGTTAGTTACAGCCCCTCTTCTAGAATAACTTAAAAGCTTTAGGGGCATCGCTATGACATGACTAACCACCTACCAGCAAGAGGTGCTTGTTATACCACAGAAAGAAGAAAGTATGTGTTTCAAAGTAGTAAAAAAGTAGAAGAGCACCAATTACTACAGGATGACATACATGACAAAATGCCTCCAGGATAACACAGTTGTGTATCTACAAAGTAATCCTGAAAAAACATTGAGAGTATAACATCTCACATAGCACCTTCTGAGTCTGAAACGATCTCTGTATCTAAAGGACAGACCAGAATTCACCGTTTGGCACAAGACAATGTATTTGATAAAGCCAATCTAGGAAATTAGGAAATACAAGATAACTCTAGTTAAGAAATAAGCAGAAGCTTCTTCTGCATCAGGGTATATTACTGTCTATTACAATCCAATTTATTAACTCTCTTTTAGTATTGAGAGCAGGCTCTTATGCTTTCTCCTCTGCTGCCCTGGCCGCATGAGACAATACTCAGTGTGTCTGGGAAGGTGTTTCAGCATCCTGTTTCAACACCCTCTTCAGCCTCCCCTAAAATCTGGTCTCCCAGGATGCTACAACTATTGTCCACTATGCTAAGAAAGTACAGGGTTTCACCTGTACCTGTATTTCCCACTGGCTGTATTTTTTCTATATACTCATCAATTTCTCAAAGGAAGGATTACGGAGTTTTTTGTATCATATTCATACAATTATGTGATATGTTGGGGTCCTGGTTCAAGACTGAGATTCCTATACGCTACTAGTAATAACAGTAAAACAGTCCCAAACATGGAAGAATGACCTAAGACAAGGTCCAGGTAAGACACGGCAATAAGAACTGCAATAAAAGCACCATTTAGATACACCTCTTGGCCATGATGCAGATTTAGACTGGACAACATGATTTGCCTTTGCTAGTCATTAGTTAAAAGACAGTGCCTTCTGAAGGTGTCTCCTATTGCTTAGCTGGAGATATTAGCCTGGGTAATGAAGCTCTGCTGCTGTTTTTGAGCTCTGTAGGAACATGCATTTGAATACAGCACAGCTGGCTAGGATGGAGAAGCTAAGCTCCCTGCAGTAGTATATCTGGAAAGGTTTCTCAGTTTATTAATGGTGAATAGTGCACAGAACTGAGATGAATTAAATCTTACCTTGCTCTTATTTAATTTATTAATTTTTATATAAAGCCTCATCACAAAAGTGCTAGAATGTTTTTTGCCTGAAATGCTATAGTAGTGCAATACAAGAAAAGCTGCTAGGATCTGTTCTGTAAACAAAGCTATTCCCCCACCTACACCAAAAATGTCAGTAAAGACACAGGAGGACGTATAAAGAACTGTCTCAGCTGTAGACATGATAACAGCAATATTACAGGTCAATAGTATGTTACATCTTCAACAGACAGTTACAAAACCAGACTTTTAATCTACAAGTTTTATACTAAAGAGAAAAGGGAGGCAGATGATGAGCAGGAAAAAATGAACAAATATGGCATTCTACTTTTTATAGGTCAGGGATGGAGACAAGATAAGAAAATAAGGCTATTTCAATATTTCTTTGAAAATCCTAGTCCCAGTTCCTCCACACCCTCCTTTAAGGATAGAATTAAAATACCACGACCGTCTGGGTGGGAAGCAAAAAAAAAAAAGGCAAAAGAGGAAAAGTATGCCTTTTCAGAGGAAGCTTCTACTGGACCCTCAAATGGAAAATCACCAAATAAAATCCAGGAATCTAATCTGGAAAGCAAACTGAATCCGTCAAAATGAATGTGGATGTGGGATGGACACGGTTCAGAGAAGCTGGTGCTCTTTGCACACTATCTTTACCCAAGGATGTGACAGGCTCCCAAGTCAGCCAGGCATCGAGGCTGAGACAAAATCATCAATCTCTGAACTGTATCATATTAGAATACTAACTGTAGTAGCCAGAGTAAGGTTTGGGATGTGTGGTGGGTGGGTAGTTAGGAGTCTTTTTTTTTTTTTTTTTAAAGAGAAAATTCAGCTTTGGTGGGTGAAACTAAAGCTAAAAAAAGCCTGAAAAAAGGAAAAGTTCTCCCCCTGAGCACTGCACAGTCCTGGTGGAGATCAATTTTGCTCTCCCTCCAGCAACTTTCACTGCCTTCTCAATCTGTAACAAACTCACACAGACCTCCTAGGAATTCTCTTTTTCTCTATAATCACTGAGGCTTGGCTGGAGATCTGCTCCCTGCTTTTTTTGGGTGTCTCCTGTTGTTTCCTGCGTGAGAGGCTCTCAGCTTGCTGTCTTTCTCTTACGCCTGCGCTCCTGATACCTCTGTTCCCAAATGAACACACTTCGTTGCTCTCCCCAGAGAAAGAAAAAACCTCCTGTCACTGCTCTCCTCCTGCAGCCACATTTCTCCACCCCACATTCCCTGGATCACAACGTGCAGGAAGCAAGACAAGGCAATCAGACAGCATCCCTTTCAGCTGCCAACCTACTGCATTAAGAAATCCTACTGTGCCCACCCAAGAATAAGCAATACAGCAGAATTACCTCCTGTCCCAAGGGGTTACTATGAAGAACCTTAAGAATGCTGGAACAAGGAACTAAGATGGAGAGAAAAGAAAAAAGTCAGTGTTGAGGTGAAAAGCAAAGTGTGTTGTTAAAGCTGATCAGCAGTCGTGAAGCCACCAGTGATCTTTCCAAATTCTTTTCAAGTACAGCTTACTGTGCTGATCATGTTTACTTTGAACATGTGGTGGCAAGAAATAAGTATTCCATTCATTTCAAGAAACATTTTCCCATTTTTACTGTAGGAAACTACCAGGACCTCCAAAGTATAAGACACAATTTTCTCATTATAACCAGTTTCTAGGTTTATGATTAAACAGACGTTTAATCAGAAAACACTGATCTTTCAAGACCATCATTTTTAATTGGAAAGCACAAGTTTCAATGAAATGTATCAAGAAAAGTTTTGATCACCAATATGGTCTCATTAAAAACAGACTGAGGTCCAAGTCCCTGTATGGAAGACACAGAGGGAGCTTTCCAGGTGAATATTTTAACCATGTCGCTGTTGGCTTTCCTTTTTTAACAGTCTCTACTTTGTCCTTATGCTGATTCAGATAATTGTTGAAAACTAAACAGGATAGGAAAGGTGTGCTCCATTCTAGTCTAACTAAACTTTTTTAAAAATTTCTAATGTATAATTTGTTTTTTTCCTAATTAAACTTCTGTCTTTAAAGCTCCCAGCAAGGTTCAAAAGCTTAAAAGCTGTCATAGGAACCCCTGCATTGTGATGAGGTTCTTTAAATCTCACACCCTATAACACATAAGAGTCCAACATAAATCACACATTAAGTCACTACACTGCCAGATGGAACCCATTTGTATAGTGCTTGGAAGACAAGGACCTTCATTTCATTTGAGCATTGCTTCTTATTAGTTACAGGTCATTCAGTCACAAGATGTTTCTAACACCTAACACAAACCAATTATGGCAGCACATTCTGTGCAAGGATGAAAGTGTTGCAGTCTCGCTGAGTGGCAAGCATTGCTAAAGGGGCTCTGATTAATATGCAATTCAGCCTGATTTGATTTGTGCATAGCAGAGCAGCCGTTGTTTCAGCACGCTGAAAGTAGGATGCACAATCTCCTGAGCAGTCCTTATTTTTGAACGCGACAGAAGTGTGCAGCGCTCCTGAAAGGGAGAACACAGACAGACTCTATTCTGTTTGATGTGCTGTCTTATGTCTGTTTTTACTGCATTTAAAAATTCCATTTCATTATGTTCATAAAAGCTGAATCTACCATGCTGCTGAGTCTAACAGCTGTGTTGCATATAGATATTGATACCCACAGGCAAAACTCTTTTATGGGACATCTCGTGGGATCAGATAGAGTAGCTCCAAATGTTTCAACTAAGCTGCAGTTGGGACGACAAATAAATATTTGAGACATACAGACATGTACTCAGACTTTCCACTTTTGATTTCTAAATAAAGTCTATAAAATACGTAGCTATGCCTAGAATCAAATGCCTTGTACCACACACACTGAAACTTATTACCTGCCCTTTACAGCAGTACCATCATCTGTTTAAGCAGACAACTTAATCTACATCTGTATCAGAGATACAGAAGATTAGGTTTAATATTTATTACCCTAACCCACTTCTAAAGCAACCACAACTGTTGATGCCTACTGCACAAGGAACTATTTGTGTGAGATTTCTAACCCAGCTAAAGCAGGAGTTAAAATTGCACAAAAAGCTTTCTCTTGTGAATTTTCAAGCCCAATTTTCTAGTTATGGAAATTCATTTTCAAAATAGTGACCTAACTTCTGCAGGTGCAATTTTTTCTGTCAGACAAATGGAAAATATACTCCAAAGTATTGATCTCTTCATTGCAGTTGACTTATTGCATTGCCTAAGTACAAAGCTGAACTGTAAAAGTATAAAATAATGCAAGAAGTCACTAATTTCTTTCCATATTAATCACAACATTAAACAACTTTAAGGCATTTATAAGGACAAAATGAACATTCAGAAGGTCTGATTTAGAAAAACTGTGCAACTATAGTTATGTTCAGTTTTACTGGTACATTTTTCTTTTATTTTAATAGTGATTTAAGTAAATTTTGTGAATTCAAATGTCCTAGCTGATTTTGGCCTAGATGTTCAATATTTCCATGCCTCATCCTTCATCTTCCTCATCTATGCTGGTGTAATAATAACTACTTTTGCTCTCAGAGGCACTGAAAGGTATTCTCACTCTGGGGCAAACACCTGGGAAATCTTGAATGAGAGAGGCCACAAACAGCAGAACAATTTGGAAGCAGACAGTCATCAATGTTGAAAGGTGGTTGTGATTTCAGCTTCTGCTCTTTTTGCCCTTTTCTGTTAGTTTTAGTGGTTATTTCTTTCATAATGGATTGCTGCAGCAAAGGACTGGAAATGAGTAATAAGAGTAATTTGCTGTTTTCATTGCAAGACAATACAAGTTATATTTTCAGTGTCTAACAGAGAGCATTTCAGGCAGAGCAGACAGAGATCTGGCCATAAGCGAATCCAAGGGAAGGTTAAAGGAAAATGCCAAGCCTACAAGTAGCTCACTCATTCAAAAAGAGACAAGCAGCAAAGCTCAAAACCTTGTAAGGGTGAGGGCAGGGGAAAGCGTGACTCCAGGCTATGCAACTGCAGGACGAGGGCACTAAGGAGGTCACGGCTGGAGCAGAGGGGAGAATGACTGTACATACAAGGCTAACAAGGTTGGCTAAGTCCCCAGAGGGTCTAAACAGCAACTATTTTGAATTAAGTGCTATTGCAGAGCACTGGAAGTTGATGAAAGTGTCACTGTCCTGCCTCCCTCACAGTAATCAAAAAGTCAGATTTCCTTTCTCAATCAGATCCGAATCTGGTTTCAACATGCATTTTTAACCTGTGTAAATTTAGGTTGCATTTCAGCTGCCACATCCCCGTCTGTTCAGTCGCCACTGAAAGACAAACTTAGTGGCTAGCATCCCTGGGTGACCCAGTGACACTCAGAAAGCACAAAACCCACCAGGACAGCACGGGATACACACTCCTTTCAATACCAACATGGTTACAGGTGACACCAACGGAAGCACCGTATGGCTTCCATGGGAAAGAGTCAACTGGACTGCGAACGTAACAGAGACCTCTTACCAGAACGTTTATCTGAATGCAGTTGTTTTTCGCATTATCATCCGCAACCATCCAGAGTTTATACTGTTGTGGGATCCCTGTTTAGAGGGTTTTTTCCTCTCCCCTCCCCCCGCCCCCATTGGTGGCCAAATACCTCAAGTGTGTTTCTCACATTTCAGCTCAAGAACAGTAGCCCAAACTTATTTCTGGTGTTACTCACTCTACTCTCCTGATCGTTAACCTCTATCCTTGGGTTTTTTTAAACGCAGTAGCAGAATGAATCTGTGCTTTTTGTTGAGCCCACAGCTAGGAATGAGCTACTTCACAAACCAAATGTTTTGGTGTGGCTGTAACTAATGATGTGACAGTTATTTTAACTTTGCATAAAATTTTGCCTGTTGCAATTAAATACCTTTAAGATATACAGCTAATGACACAAGTATTACTGATTAAAAGAATATGCACAACTTTAGCTCAATTAAAGTATTTTTACATTGTTAATACATTAAAAATCAGTATCAATGAATAAGAAATAATAGATCTAGATGAAAGTCAAATGTTCTGATTCAGGCCCAGGCATCAGTTTAAAGCAAATTAGCAGTCTCTAATGTGATGAAACGTGTGCTTCTTACAGGTAATGACTGTCTTTCACTTGAAATGTCTCTATAATGTAGGGTCAGCACAGACAATGGTCATGCAAGAAAGGTGAGCAGCATCTTATTACTAGCATTTGTGGTTCTAGGTCATGCAAATTGTTTCAAAGACATTAAAACTATTTCTAGACTACTGTAGGAGAGAGTCAAAACATCCTTTGGAAAACTCTATGTTCATCATAAAATCTATCTTTAACTTATTTTCATACACTATGAAACATTTCAAATTTCATTCTTGTATTAAAAATATTACAAAACTGGATTAATTTAACAACAGATGAAAGACGTCGTCCATAAAAGCCTCTACATGGGCCACACATACATTTTGTAAGTATTTTACTGAGCAGCTTAAATTGAGGTTATGTTGAAGTAACACTGGAATTCAGACCCTCAAATGGTAACCTGGTCTTACACATTTCCTAAATACCAGTAGGTAAAAGAAGTACCAGTAAGTAAAACGAGTGCTATGATCATATTGTTGTATCAATAAAGTAGATTTTTGCTGTTCACAGGCTAGATTTTTATTTCATTTCACTAGTGTAAATCCAATTTAAATGGTGTTAAAAGATTTAAAAGGCTTAAAGTATATCTGAAAGCATGAATTATGTAAAATATCCCCTAGATGGAGCAAGTTAGCAAGGGCCGTACATATGCAGGCATGGGCATGCAACTGTGCTGCCACGCTCAGCTTCACAAACGATTACTTCATAACCAAATTTTAATGAAGGACAATCATTTTGCAGTCCTTAAGCACATGACTGATCATATTCAGTGTTGGTCATCTAGAAAAATCCTCTGTATATTTCTGTGCTGAAAATGGGATACAGATTCTTCTTAATCAACAGGTCTACAATCTTTACCTAAATAAGCTCCACACCAACATTTCTTTTAACTCTTCTTAGCACTGTAGAGCCTAATACAGGTACAACAGACTGTGATGTTAGCTTCCCCAAATGCTTTTTGAAGGTTCAAACAGAGGCCCAGGTATCACTTTCAGTTACAACATTTAAAAGTTCTGAGGACAGAATATCATTTTCAACATCTATAGTGCTTAGCTCTAGGGAAACAAAAAAAAAAATCATGGCTGTAAGGAAAGTAATTAGATTTATTTGTCAATTACAAAAATAGGTTTAGGAGTCACCAGGGAATATAAGCTCTTAATGACCCATAAAACTCTGCTAATAACTACAGATATCCATGATTTTGACCTTTCTGTAATTTAGACTTATTTTTCCTTCTGTTTATATGGCCTGATAAAATTAATGACGCTTCACTCTTTAACTAAACTTCCCATGCTTAAAATGACTTCTAAAAATGGTTTCATCTCCTGTGTTTTGTTTGTTGTACAGACCAAAGTTAACAAGAGATCAAATGGCCCAGTTAAAATCAGGCCATGAAGAAAAGTTTTTGGAAGGTAAGTAGTATCTGGGACAGATCAAGAATTTTCTCTTTTAATACAGTTAAATAAAATCCCTTCATAAGCGCACCCATCTAACGTTCTCTAAGAAGGAGAACGTTTCTATGAAAAGCCTCATGAGAATTTTCAAGCTTGTAAAGCATTTCTTCTCAACTTGCCTCTTTTTTTTTTTTTTCCCAGAAAATACTACAAATACAGCATACAGTCTCAGATGGCAAAAGGATTAAAAATAGTAGCTGAGTATTCTCATGAAATGGGTACTGTTTTCCAACATTTCAGTTCAGGGAATGAGCCTGACACGCTAATTAACAGAATGAAAGAAGAAAAGCAGCAGTTTCCATGGGGCGGAATATTTATTTCTGAAATGAAAGATAAAGAATAACCTGTGAAGAAGTACAGTAGCAAATATGAATCAGCAGAACACTGGATATGAGAAAACAACTACATATAAGAACCCACCTATACATGCTCTGGTTGTGAGTGCCAAGAGCCATGGACTAACACCTAAAATCTGCTTCTGCTTCCCGCTGCCCAAGACCCATTACCTTCAGCAACCACGTCCATGGAAATCCTACCACCTGCACTCAACGCAGCATCACGCTGCCTGCACCTGAGGCTCTGAGCCAGCAAATGGAACAACTGATTACAAGTCTTCTATAAAATTAATGCAAAGAATCTCTGCTGAATGCCAACAATGCTTATTCCTCTGGAAAGCTGTAACCTAAGCCTTGTCTTCACTAGAGAAAGAAAAATGTTTTTTTGACTTGTTTTCTTTATTTACTACAATTGAGGCAAAATTTTACTCATGGCAAGCATTTTGTGTTTTTCACCTAGGTCAGGAGTTTAAGAACAAGCTCTGCCACCACCTTTAACTAGGTATGCTCAAAACTTGCTTCTGTAAAACTTAAAGCTCTTTTCTTCTTACTAAACTCTTCTTTTGTATTAGCTACATGGGGGTAACAACACACCAGCTATCCCTCCACTAATGCCCTAGAAAACTATGTGTATTCTTTATATAACAAGTTCTTTGTTCAGGGTAAGAATTATTCAGACTACATTGTCCAGTATTTACACATTTCAATCTTTTGTTTCAGTCTTGTTTCACAAATCTGGAATATGACTGAAATTTGAGGTACACATATGTGTATTTTATACTGTCATAACACTAATCTTACACTATGCATTTGTTTGCATAACTACTATCATCTTGAGTCAGGGCTTATACAGCCCTATGCAACCAGATAAAAACATCTTGGATTTGGGATTTCACTATAATTGGCTTAATGGTTAGTTGTCTTCAATGCATTTTCTTGTTTTACCTTAAACCACTCTGATGTGTTTTACATATTAACTTTATCTTACTGATTTAGTAAATGTGAAGGAATACTCTTGTGTAACTACAGCATGAGCACACGATTTCCAGTATTTGCAACCTTCAAAACACATTTGCAACAATCAAAACTATTCCTTTTGTAAATAACAGGGCTTTTTGAACTTGAACAGCAGTTATGATGAACAGAATATATACAGCATAAATAAATATAATACAGGTGTGTAATTATATAAAATATCATCTAAAATCTGTGCATATTGTTAAAAAATAGGGATCATTATCATTGTGCATACTGTGTTTTAATTTAAGGTCACATAACCACAATGGCTCAAGTCAAGGAAGAATATAAACCCTGAATCTATGAAGAAAATAAACCCATTCTGGCAGCCAAAATACATCTCAATCCAAGATTCACAGTTCAAGACCTCAGTCCGAAATAAGACTGTCCCTGTGCAGAACGGTCTTTTTGTATATATATTCCATAGAAAATAACATTACTATCTTCCATATAAGAACAACTCTTGATCCACCCAAATAGCTCTTCACAATAACTGAAGATACAGAACTGCTCACTAATGTGTAATAAGGGACTTGCAGACCGCTCTCTATAAAGAGACACAAGTTGATAGTACTCTTGTCTGTGTGTTTATTTAAGGCTGTAACATAATGTAGTCATGGCCTCCATATATGTTGTTTACAGCGAAACTGTATACAAAGAAATAGTAACAAAAAAGAAGGTTCTGATCTGTCTGGGCCTGGATCCATTTCTTTTAAAACTGTGCTCTTTAACAATTTCCCATTTTGTTGATGAAGCAAAGATTCAAAAGGCTTCAGCTGGTAGTAAAATACCACTTTACTCATGAAAATTGTCTTTAAGTCTATGATCTGTTATTAGTGTTCAGTATGTTTTTTCTAGGTAAACGTTTTTCAAAGCTTTTCTATTATTGCCTTATCTGCTAACATGCGTGTAAAAGGAACAGGTCAAGCAAACTACAGGCTACAGAGTGGGGCATCTTCAGATGAAACACCTATTTGAACTTTTGAGAACCTATCATTTTGCATATCAATAGCTGATTAGCTGAGAAAATGGATTTTCCTGTGATTAAAAGGGATGTAATAAAATGTATTGCTGTCTTCCTCCTTCTATTAGCTCATTTGATATCCTTCATATCCTTTGTATTTGTAATGCACGTCTTTGAGGAACATTTTCATGTAAATTATATTTTAAATATATTACTTCCCCTCTGCTGATACCTGGAATATTGATATGATCACTCTATTGCCATTTCCTTTCCATGAGATAGCTAAGATTAAACCAATGCAATTGAATCTGACATTCCCGTTGTCTAAAATTAGGTTCTTGCATCTTTCCTTCACAAACTGTATGGAAAACAGTCTAATTTCAAAGGTGTTGAGCAGTCCTACCTCTTGGCAAAGTCAATACTTTTGAATCTCTGACCCCGTTTATTTAAATGATTAAACACGGAGGAAAACATCTAATTTTACCCATCTGGATTAGAAATTTTTCCTCCAGTCTCTAATGTTCAGCATCCTATTGCCACATTGTCTCACCCACATGAGGTATATATTCACTATATCCATCAAGTTTCACTTTGATTGGGTTAACTTCATCTTTGCTAGGGTGGGAAAAATGACCACTAAGCAAGGCCTTTACACTGGCCAGAGGTTTTGTGTAGCTTCTGAAGGAATGTGTCTTTGGCTGACTGTCAGGCTCGGACATGCCCACTGTGGTGATCAAACTACCAGCCCACTCTTAAAACAGCGATAACCAAAGGAATATTCAATGCCATTAAATAAATAAAGTACATTTTAACACAAAAAAATGAAGATTTCTTTGTTTTTTCAATAAAAACATCAGAGACTTCCCACCAGGGCTATCTTCTCTTGAAGCTTAAACTGTGAATGTCAATGCAAATCTTTGCAGGGTGCCTTGGAACTAGAACCTCTTTGAGGATAAAGAAATTGCCCTCAACACTCAGCGGTATTCTCTCCACCAGTGAATAGGGTCAGCATGCAGCAAAGCACTTGCCAAAAGGTTTCTGTTTCCAATGAATCACTCATTATGTACTATACATTTTTGGAAGCTTGAAATACTGTTTATCTGCTGGTTTTGTTTATGCAACTCGGGCAAATACTGATTCCAGGCACTACCCTTACCAGATTTTTACTTTCCAGTAATATCACCATCACTTTTTTCACCATACTGGGAGCTGCTTTTCTGGTAAAAAAAGGGGGTATGGAAAGAATTCCTTAATACAAGCCGCACAAATATTTACATTAAAAAAATCATGCTTAGATTTCAGAAAAGCTTGCACCTTGATTAAGTTCAAAGTCTGGGACTAAACCCAAAGTATTTGCTAGTGTCCATTTAGTGAGCAGATGTGAACAAGTGTAGTAAGTCTATGAACAAATCTGGAAACATGATTTTTGAGCTAACCGCCTGGAGCAATTTCTGAAGCAATTTTCTACAGTAGAGGAGAAGCTTGGATGACTCACAAAATCTAAAACAATGTGGATAAAATAACATTTTAAACCCTTTCTTGTTTCTATTCTTCTGCCATGCTTATATGTGTTGATTTGCATTTTTTTCTGAAGCACTCAATTTATATCTTTTAAAAGACTTGAAAAGTCTGATGCTATCTAGAGAGATAGAGGGAAGTTCGTGCTAACTTTAAATAGCACCTTATTATATGAACATCTGGATATTCAGTAATGAACTGTTCTTCACAAAAGTCATCAGGGTTCTTCAGAAATAGCACGGATGCTTTTCACCTGTTTACTTTTCCATTACATCCACTGATATTCCCCACACATCTGAGGAACACTACTATCTACCGGTTGATTTATACTATGCATTCCTTAAAGGAGTTATTTTAATAGGTCTTTTAACATACATATTCCTTTTTGATTACTTATTCTATGTTTTTGAAACCTTAAACACAAAGTTATGCATGAAGATTCAAAACTAAGTATTTTTAATACCATGCTGTAAAAATTGTCCACTTACTTCAAAATACATCTTTAAGAAACACCTCTAAATGTAGGAAACAATGAATTTTGAACCCTGAAAATTATTTTCTCTGACTGGTGCATTGTTAATGAATGGCTTTTTTTTGTTTTTTTTTAAAGCACACACATGGAAGTTGTTTTTTTCCGTTCTACTTCAAAGTATACCTGTGAACATTCATTTAGAAGGTAATTTCATAGTTTAATCTGTGATAGAAAAGGTTCCTGGATGTTTTTCTTTATCCAGTTTCATTCCATTACTCATAAATACAATACACACAAGTGAACTAGCCAGAATTCTAACAGATTATTTTTTGTGTTTCATTTTCTTCTAGAAATTTCTCTACCCCTGTTTCTCTTCTCCGTTTTCCCCATGGTTTTGCTCTATGTATTCCAGAGTGGTAAGTTTACCTATGTTTTATTATTGCAGTAATACATTTCTAACTCCTCTTGGTTCCTTTATATTTTTTCTTTACCCTCACTGATGCTAAAAACTTTTAAAAATATATTATTTTCTTAAATATATGTTGTTCATTGAAAAAGAGAAATTCATCAGAAGGTGAAAGCCACTGAGAAGATGTTATTTATCAGACTAGAACTTTGGAAGAAAAAGGAAAATAAATAGAACCAGATGAGAAAATAGCTTTAAGATAAATAGCTGAAAGCCAATCCTTTTCATTCTGTCATCATTCGTCCAGTTATTATTTCAAGACATAAATTTCTAATGTACTGGCTACCACAACATTCTGTTGCCAAACACACAAGGATTAGCAAAGGAATAAATCAGGGTGCCACCAGCACAGGCATCTCCCGTCCTCCCAAGGAGACAATTACACACATGAAAGATTGTTTCCAGAGATGGATTACCCAGGAGAAGTTAGATGTGCAGACCGGCTGAACAAAGAGATAACTCTTAGTTGTGCTTCTCTTGGTCAGTCTCTACCAACATCAGCATGCAACTTACTGCGGAATTTTGGAAAAGCAGAAATGGATGGTTCTGCATTAGCTAGGCCCCAGCCTAGCAACTTGAGTATTCAACAACAAAAAAATGGAATAGGAACAGCAACTAGATGTACTCTTCTTCATTCATGTTACTTAAGAACCAGATAGATGCAAAGAGAAGCAAGAGAAGTGTTCATGAATCTTTTACAAGTAGACAAAAACCAAAGCCATGAATTATGCAACTGGTTGAGGCTCTTTGGAGATGAAGTATTGTCTTATCTGGTATGATGTTGTTACTCTCTTCTGCTATGACAGAGATTGCTGTTAGATAATATAATCCACGTACCACAGAAATAAAATCCTTGTGGTCTGCAGAGTTTGATCTACACTGAGCTAACAGCCAAAAGGAAGAAGAAACTCCTAGAATTATTTTCAGCTGAATTCACGTGACTGAGATTTTGAATACACATAATTGTACCTCTCCAAATGTTTGCACAATAGTAAAAAAGCCACACAGGAGTATTCCAGAGAGGGGAAATGACCACGGCAAAACAGAATTTATCCTGGGGTCTTTTTTTTCCCCAACTTGCCCCATACTGCTTTTTTTCAGTAGTTGATGACAGTAGTCACTTACTCCTCATGTCTGCAAGGACAGGGCTCATACCACCTAACGTTTTTAAGCATAGACTGGCTTTCCATATATCAGTGGAGAGAAGCAGACATTTGTGATGGACTATGCAACACACGCCTAAGATCCAAACTGCCCTTTCCTCACTGAGTATACAGGAGTACATCTTGCTCAAAAGCCTAAATTAGGTACTGTGAATCCCTTCACAAAGTCTTGAACAACTTGTATTTGCTACTTGTTTTCTCTCCACTCACTACTTTCTCCTAGAATTCTTACAAGAGCAACTATTCATTTTGTAGCCTTTACCGTCTATATGCAACATTCCTTTTTGCCTACAAGTCTTAAATCAGCTATCATATCTTTGAGAGGTTCCCATTATGCCCATATATGAATAGAAAATATATTTATATGCAAAATGTTATAACACACTTTTCCAGTTTTCTCCAATATTGATAACTGAGTGAAAAACATGTTTAAAATTATATAAAATATTCAAGTATGTTTTCCACAGTGCATTGTATGATTTGTTTTAAAGATACTGTCTATTATTTTCCAAGATGGGCTGTACAGAAAATAGGAAAGTGTTTAGAAAGTTACCTTTCTCACTACTATTTATTGAAACTTAGAATATTCTGTTTGATCCATTATACTTATCAGTAACAGTCTGAATTATACTATAAAATTTATCTTCCCTGGATAGGACTGGAAAAGACAGGCTTTGCTCCAGCTAAAGCACAAGGTATCTTCTGCTTATCCATTTCCTCCAAATGTCATCTAAATTCTTAATTTATATTCCAAAATCTGTGTCAGTTTTCTGTCTTCCATCTTCATGAAACAAAAATTACATACTACTTTCTGTCATTTCAGGGATGAAAAAAGAAAAACATATCTTGCTTTATCTATTGGAAATGAATATCCTCAGTTTAATTTAAATCCCATCTCTTCAAGTAGGAGTAACTTACCAAGTCACTAAGATCAAATCATCAAAACCCTTTGCCTCCCAAAAATAACACTGACATGTCAGATCATGTAGTCAAATCCTCTTTGCCTCATATGGAGGCTGATAAACTAAATATGATATATGAACTAGAGGGAAAGAATAACAAGCTGATACATTGATGCTAGTGGAAAGTGCCTAACAAGACAGGAGTTTCTATTAAAACTTTTTGAACATAAGTATTCATTATTCTGCTCCTTCTGCCTGGAAGGAGGCAAGACCTGCTTTACAGCTGAAAAGAAATTCTGCTCATTTATACAGCCTTAAATCTTGATTTTGTTTTTTAAAGATTACTTCCTCCCTCAAATCAAGTTGTGAGCCTCCATTTTTGTGGCTGCTTTAGTAAAAGCTTGATTTAATTGTATCTACACCTTTCCATGTGACGTGATTGGCCTTTCATGTTAAGACATGATAGCCACAACACAACCGTATGAAATTCCGTGTCCCATTTTCCAATTAAAGGCAAGCCAGTTATAAAACATCTTTCAAAGAACTCTGAAGGCAAAAAAAGAAAAATGTATATATACACATATATGTATATATACAGATTTACATATATATAAATCTATATGTACTTAAGCAGTTCACAATTACTAGTTCAAAGATCCCTGTTAGCCAATAAATTTTGACTCCTCTCTATTTCCAGTGCACCCAAGGAACTGAAGTTTAAAGAATTCCTGTTACCTGAAGACAGTTCTTAGGAAAAACTCACCCACCCCTTAAACTGGGCAAGATGGAAAATCCACTGCAGGCTTGAGGCTATAGCTAGTAGAATTTTCTACTAGATAAGAAAAAATTCCTTTTCTTATTGTCTGGGGAAGGAAGGCCATACTGTCAGTGATGACATAGTGCTGAGGGCATTTTGTAGAAGGTGGAAAGTGCCTTCAGCTGTGTCATTCTCTACCTGGGAGGAAATCAATGCACTTTACAGAGCCAGAGCCATGTACAGTGAATTCAGAGTGGCAGTACAATTTGAGATGCAGTACAACTGCTACCCAGCGAGGTAAAAGTGTTTTGCCAGCCTTATCTGCTGTTCTGCTGCTGGATGAAATGGAGTGTAACTTTTGAAGCTTTGTTCAGTTCTTTTGTTCGTTTGTTTGTTTTGGGGGAGGGAGGCATTGAAAATTTTGGTGCAGCGTTGTTCAATGCAGTCTCTATATTGAGTTTCTAAATAAGCTTCCAGGTGTTACACATGCTTGAAAGAAGGAACAATTTGTATACATAAAACTATGTACATAAGTGACAGTAAGCCGTGGAGCTAGTGGAGGGGATTACCTAAAGCAGCTGAGCTAAGGAATGGCTCACCACTGCTGAGAAAGAAAGGCTTTACTTCTGTCCCTCTGCTCAGCCGCATGCTTCCACCGCAGTGACAGTTCTGGGAGGCATCAGGCATTTCTGTGAGTTGATTCAACACAGCAACCCAGCAAGTTGCTCTTGCTGGGTTAGCCTCTTGCTAGGTTAGTAAACTAGACAGATGTATGGAGAGACCTAGCATGAAAGATGGGGGTAGGAAAGCATTCCTCTTGAAGCGTAAGAATGCATCAGACAAGTGGCTGGGGGAAGTCACATTACCCTTCTGTAAAATAGGGACCTGACGGATCAGCACACCCTGCCTCACCACTAGCTCTTGCTGCAAGCATAGCCAAAACCAAACGAACTCATAACAGTTTCTAAGATTTCCCGATTGGGCTTAGACCTTTCCAGTTGTCATAGAAGAAAACAGGCTTGAAAAAACAGTCTATTTTGAAGTGCTGGAATTTTCTAACTGAACTACTTTTCTGAACCTCTTACAACCACCTCTTTAGCGACATTGCTAAAAGCAATGTTTTTGCCTATTGTTATCTGAAAGCGCTGCCTTTAAAAGTGGAGTGATGACAGTGTACAGAACCTGGTGATTATTCTTCCTTTAAGGCTGGAACATGATGCCTTAATGTTATAATTAGTCTATGGTGAGAAGTCAAGAGTCCAGCAAAAAGCTCTGCTCTAATTCCCCTGTTCAGCTGCACAGCTACCTGGGACGCGCTGCAAAGTCTGCCGCAAAAATCAATGGAGACAACTTTCCACTCAAGAAAGCCTAAATCAGACCTTTGTTACCATCAGCACAGATTTTACTGTCTGTCTCTTGTGTTCTCAAACATTTAATTGCATTAGTGGAAATCTCTGGACTTCCAGATATTAGAGGTACACTTTTGACAAACTCCCCTGAAAAACTCCCTCATTTCAGCACTTACCATCTATCACTCATGGTTCATTTTAAAGGCAGAAATCCTCTAGGGAAACTGTGATCTCCCTTCAGTTTGTCTCTTCTGTAAGTTTTGTATTTTATCAAGGATACTTTAATGAAAGTACACCGAGATGATTCAGAAAGTTCTAAGAGAAATTAGGGTAAAGAAAGCTAATGCAGCCAACAGGGTTTCTGTCACTTCTCAGGGGTGAGATAGCATTGCACGAAAACATGTCTCAGAGCAACATTTTTCCCTAAGTCACTCTTTCTGCCAAAGATTTTCACGCATGCAGTAAAGCGCTAATGCTAAGGTAAATGTCAAGTAGCAACTGCTTCAATCTTGTAATTTTTCTAATAAACCCACATACTCTTTTCATTACTATTCAGACCTTTTTGCTCTCTAATGTGCAACTTTCACAGAACTGTTACCTGGATAGAGCTGCATTCCTGTACCTTCTGGTGGTGACGGCTGAATCAAGTGTCAAAAAAGCGTTATGCCAAACCAGAAATAATTCAGACGTGAGATATTAGGCCAAACACCTATATTTGATCCCCTGTAGGCTAGGTCGCTCTGTTTCAGCACAGAAAGCCACCGTCTGTGATGGTCATGGTATGACTACCATTGTCCTCTGTGATATTTAGATTCAGGTATTAATTGGAGAAACTCCTATTATAGGAGGTCTGAAAGCTGAAAATGAAAGTATATTGGAAGAAAATTTAATTAGGATCTTTTTGTTCATCAGAGGGCTGTGGAATGAGTGTGAATGAACTTACAGGGCTATAGAGGCTTGTACCTCCCATAAGAATATGGCTCCATAACTTTCCTTCAATATTTTTAAAGGAAAGTCAGCTGTAAAAAAAAATTGTGATAAACCTAAATTGAACTGAAGCAGCATATCTAATTTTTACAGTCTAGTAACTGCTAATATCAAATATTCATTTCTCCCAACAAACAGGTAACTATAGCAACAAACACAACACGGCTGTATGCAAAGGTCCTGAGGAACAAAAAAAAAGGTAAAAATCTTTGTTTTTCTCAGGTTTTTTAATTTTTTAACCTTCTTTAGAATTACCAGTACAGCTGTCAACTATTTAAAATATCTGCAAATCATTAATTTAGTAAAATATTATGGAGACACTGAACAGCTTCTATACACACACACACACACGAAGAATCCCATTCCTCTCTGAAAACTGCAATCAAAAATAATTTCCAATTAAAATACTTTCTGACAAGAAGAAGAAAATTAATTTAAATTTTAGCTCTAGGACGAAAGGAGAACGAGCAACGTCATGTTTCATTTTCTTCAGCCTGTCACTTCAATTCTCTTTTGAGGAGGACTTATTTTCAGATGATATAATTACAATCCTGAAATGGCAGTTTTAAATATACATGACAGATGTTTACTAAATTGAAATACATTTGGAATAAAATTTACTTCCCCTCTTCTTCACTGCAGAAGCAGAGGCCAGATTCTAGGGCCTCTTTTCTGCTGCAGTCTCTTAAAGCTGAAATATTTTCATGAATGTCAGTAGAATTATCCCCCTTTTAAAAGACTGTAACTCTCCTGCCTTACCAGCACTACCATGCATTTCATCTGTAGCGTATACGTTGCCTGGCCTAAGTGTACTTTCAAACTTTATGCGAGGCAACATCCTAGTATAAATACTATAAAGAAAAATTAAGGTGGCAAGGATATTAAATTCTTACATTGAAAACAACATCTCATCTAGGGCAGGTTGCGGTCCAGTATTCTAAAAACAGTTAAATCTGCAGTGTCAGGCAACATGGTCTGCAGTCATCATATGTTGCATGTCAAAAAAGAAAAGTCAACATTCATAAATACTGCTCCATGGTATCATCAACCTACAAGGCAGAACGAATATTTTAAATGGAGGTATCTATTTAAAAGATGGTAGTATAATATGGCACAAACGTAAAAGTGTTTACAAATCACTTTTCTCAGTGAGCAATAAACTTCCCTTAAGAGTGATTTATATATGGTCTTGAAGGAGTCAACTTATACTCATTCTGCACGGAGAATGATGCTTTATGGATTTCCTCTCAAGGAAATTGAGTTTGCCTTAAAAAAAAAAAATAAAAAAAATCCATGACATAAGACAGATCAAATTAAAGATGTCAAAAGCAAACTGTAAAAAGTTATCAGCAAAGACTGAATTATATGCATAAAAAGCAGCATTCTGATCACTGACAGGGAATTCAGTGACCTTCCAGCAAGGAAAAATCAATCATTTAGGGAACTTTCATAGCCATATCAAAGAAGTATATAAAAATATATAAAGACAAGGCTATCCCTTCTGTGGTAAATTGAACTTTAATTCTGTGGTAACCAGCCACATGATTGAATGACTTCATTTATGCTTTAGATTTTGAGCTTCTGAAATGTTTATATATACATAATATGGATGTTAATGTCCAACATTTACAACGAAAAAAGATTCAAAGGTTGTCACTAGTCTCTCTGGGATGTTCCAGCTATATTTAATTAAGATTTAAATTTTTGCACTTTGCCTAATATATAAAAATTGAAAACAAATAGGCAAAACGTTACATGAATATATTACAGGTGAAACAAGTGGATTCTCTAGGCCAAAAGGAAACCAGAGGAGAATGCAATTAACATGACTCTATTTTTATATGCACTTAATTCAACAATTTATGCATCTCCAGGTCTCTTAAAAGGGATGTTTCTTCAGGATATTTCTATGTATTTACCTGTGTTTATCTGTTCCAAGAACTAAAAGGTATAATTCAATCAAATATACCAACATTATTCACATACTGCCTTCTCAGATTGCCTTTTAATTTATTTACTGAGTACATAAACAGAAAACTAAAAACTAGTTATTCATGTAGTCTAAGAAGGGTTTTTTTTAATCTTGACTAGAGTTTTATATAACTCAATAGTACAGACTGAGGACTATGGGATGTTAACACAATTAAATAGAGAAATGCTACCTAATGTTCCACAGAAGCCGAAAGAATACAATAACACCGAGAGTAAAAGCTGAACCACACCCTCCCACACATTTTAATTCATGTTATTGTAATTAGATACTCCAGCACAAAGGATAGGTACAATTAGGCAGAATTTGGAGAGAAAGAATTTTCTCATTGATGGTATTAAGATAAAATCTCCTAGAAAACAGCATATTTTAAATAATTTTTGCTACACACACTCTAAAAATAGAAAGTCATTAGAAAACAAGAAAGATAAAAGAAAGTGAAAATAAATGAGAGAGATGAACCTGTTATCTGATTGGCACTTGAGGAATCAAAAGTAATATCCCAATGATGCCAGAGGAATTATCCCACAATAACAGCACTGGGAAATGTGAATTATGCAAGTAGAACAGTAAAAATAACCATATATGTATTTGACAATACCTTTTTATGTTTAAAAAAATGGGTTAAGGAATCTGGACCCAAACCACAGTTTTATAGCCAGATTCTTTTTTCCTTTTTGGTATTAAACATTAATCTAAGGGTTTTCTTTTCTTTGTTTTCTCTTGGGAAAATGACTAGTGCGTAATCCTAATTTCTGGCACTGGGTAATTCTCTCCATTGCCAAGGTGTTAACAGAGCATACGGATGCATATGTGTTTGGTGAATTTCCAACAATATTAGGGTTAGGTGTTCATTACAGTCAGAAGCATACAAGCATATCTTTGATACTGCTCTTGACTAAAAGTAGAGTTTCCAAAGCTTTACTGTATTTTGAGAAAAGAAAGAATCGTGATTGATTTTTATATTAAAGCACACAAAACTTTCTATCCTGAAGTATCTCTGTGCTAACTCTTGTAAAGTCCCAAGTACTCTGAGCTGCAACTCTGATATAGCTAAGCAATTGTTCCTATAGTGACTTTGAAGTAATTCCATTTACTTTTCAGTACTAACTCTACTTGAGTCATGCTGGTTGTAAACTGACTACTTCCAAATGTTTTCCTTTTTGTTCTCTTATGCACTGAGCATTCTGAAAGTACTGATACTTGATGCAAAAATAAAAAATTTAAGATAGAAAACTCAAAAAGTTTTTTTTAAGCATTAACTACGACACATCCTTACTAAGCATATAACAAGGAATTAATCTTATCCAGACAGCAAAACCTGTTTGGAAACTTGGGATGTTTGTAAGAAAAAGAGGATGTATTGGAATTAATCGAGACTTCTACCTTTTGAAGTTGTATTCCTTGGCCCCAAGAAAGGATTAAAAAACATGGGCAGTGAGAGTCTTTCAGATTTTTCTCACCTTTTGGCCCTCCCAATCCAGCATTTACTAATTAACCAGCTCTCTCTGCAAAATCTGCCACTTGAAGTTTTTTTTAAGTACACCACTTCTTTTCCCCTCTTAGACAGCCATTTGTCACAGTGGGATTTTAACATCTAAACATCCATAGAGCTAATGTTCCTTTCAATTTTTTAAATAAAGAAACTCTAGCCAAAAAAGATAACATCTGAGTTATCAGCCTCTATTCACAGTATATGGGCAGCTGATATCATGCCTTGTGTCACTCTTAGTAAAGTGTCTTGAAGATGACATTTTTTAAATCTCTCTGCAATACATCAGTGTCAGAGAAACTTGTGATCTTTAGATGAGTGACATCTAGAGGATCAGCAAACTATCTGCCACAGGAGCTAGTGATACAAAAACTCCTAACCCAAAACATGAGAGGGAGAATATAAATATTTCTCAGTGCAGCTACGGAGAACGGCAAGTTTGAAAAATCACATTCACATCTTCTTGTGGAAAATATGGAGCTTTTCCAGAAAGTAAGCTATTATAGGAGTATATATTTTAAAATGATGCTTGGAGTAATCACTAGTTGAGAAACATGTGTTTTTCATACTATGGTGGATAACATACTAGAGGAATGAAGGGCCAGTACCCTATCCAAGAAATAAATCCAAGAGCCTCTTGAAGAGCTGGCAATGCTCTTTCTTCTTCCCTCAGTATCAGAAGGAAATGCAGAGGAAGCAAGTAGAAAAAGATTCCTTTGAGAGATCGCTTGGGATTTCACGTGGTTCATCTACACAGAGGAAGGAAACATGTCCTTGCAGAAACTCTGCCTGTTAAGTGGTTATTATTTATCCCATCTGCAATCTACAGTTTAAAAAGCTTAAGAAGCATGTATAGTGATTTTCCCCGTTTATATTGGATGAAATTGTAAAGGAGCACCTACACATGGATGTCAGCCAGCAGAGCTGGCAGGATGATAATCAAGAGTCTGTAATGGCTGGGGGTTTCCACCTACCAAGTTTTTGGCAACAAACCAGAGTTTAGAACTGCGAAGGAAAACCTGCTCTGGCCTCAGCCATGCATGCAGAGGAGCCACTGCAAGAACGTGAAGGAGCTCCAGCAGTCCCTAGGGTTTTGCAGCTAGTTATGCTCGGTTCAGAGTGGGAAAGGTAAATGCAAGACTCAGAGGATAAGCAGTAGCTTATGCAGCGAGCCTTTCATTTACAAAGAAAGCAAATGTGTTTGTTCACCCAATGGTTTTATTTTTTCCGGAGGTAGGATTCTTACATGTTGTGCTTAAGTTTTTTGAAGAAAAGCCATTCAGTGATTTATCTGCCTTGTGATCTGATACTATATTCACTCTCCAGAAAGAGTCAGTAACGTTGTGCTGAAATGGCTGCCTGTGAGGTTCCTGATGTGATATGTTAACCCTTCACAGATTTTTATAGAAAAGAAAATCTGGTCCCTATTATTGTCAGATATTTTTTTTTTTAAAACAAAATCTGACTATCACTATGTGTTGAATTAAATGAAAGTAGAAACAGATAATAACAATGTAATGAAAGATTTGCAGAAATTCTGCCACTACAGCTTTATGGAGATCAGACTTTTTTTTTAAATGAGTAATTTTTTCTAAAGTTCTGGCAATGGGAATCTTTACTATTCCTAACCTGAATGATAATACTCATATTTTAACATATAATTTTTACTTTTATTTACCTCTTTTGCACAGCCTCTTTCAAGATTTAAGAATGGGTTAATGAACTTTCTCATCAAAAACATAATAGGAATCAAACGAAGCATTACTGGTAACATCTAGGAAAGCAAGATTCTTTTTCACTGAAGACATTCTAGCCCAAATGCTGGTAAGTTCATCATAAACTTAACTTTAAATATGAGTTTACATCCCACTGACAAGCACTTTCCATCTCTCTGTCCATTTGTTCATAAGCTAGCATTATAACTGGAAGCTTTCTTCTAATTTTTCTACTTTTCTAATATATGGATACAATGGACTATGGAATAATCTCGGAAAAGAGACCGAAGACCCACCACTTTTTCTCTGACCGAAACCCCACTTTCTCCTTACATTTACAGGCATCAGAAACCATAGGATAAGGAATGCATTAATCAAGGGAAAAGGACGAATGCCTTGTTTATCTTGTATTTTAAGCAGAAAAGAAATATAAGCTATTGCCACATCTGTCAAAAAAACCCCAAACCATAGAAATTGAGGTCCAGCTATGGAATTTACTATATTGCAAAACAAGTTAAAGGTGTGCAAGTGGCAATTCTGTCAGAGAAGACAAGACAAAATGATACAATTATTCCAACTCAGAGCTGATATGGTCCAAGGTATAGGTTTTCCCACAATCACTGTAAATATGAATATTTTACAGGTTAATATGAAGATCAAATGTGGAATGCATTTGCTGAAAAGATTAATATCTTTTCATTAAAAATGAGAGTGCACTGTTGGTTCAGCATTTCCATTTAGATCAAGTAGTAAGTTTACTGACTGCTTAAGACACATATCTCCAAAATGGAAAATATGGATAAAGAGAGTAGTGTCCATATGCAGAAGTGGACAAGCTTTTTCTATTTCCTACTGCTACCCGTTCAGAGAACTTAAGCTCTATCAAGAAGAACACTGTGATTTACTTATCACAGCAGAACTGGTTGCATACTGTAAAGAACATTTATGCAAGCGTTCATTCCTTTTTGCGAACAGTGTACTGGTGAACATGTATCGGTGGGCTGCTGTTGACTTTAAAAATTGCGAGCCACTGTACAGACATTCATCAATGTATGGACAGGAATGGGTATTTGCTAGTTGTTATACACTGCTTTTTGTTGCAGTTGTTTATAGCTTAGAGCCATCCGGTTAAGCAGGAGGCTCAGCCAGCTATTATGTTATTAGAAATGGTCCACATAAACATGAGCAGGATGGGCTAATGTAACTCCAGGTTTCTCATCGTTTATGGCATAAGGCTTTCAGCTCCATGTTTCCAAGTAATAAAGAGAGGGACAGGTATATATGATTCAAATAACGGTAGACTGATGCACCAAGATTAGTTCAAATGGTTACAGAATATAGCACTTGCTTACTGAAATGGTGGCATGGCTTGCACACGTATACAGAGCGTCAGTCTCACAGGACAACACACATTTCATTTAACTGAATCTAGCCCAGGGCTTCTCAGAATCACAGAATACTTGAATTGGTTTTCTTGAGGTGTTTAAAAACATATGTGACAGCACATAGTCCAGCATGTAGCCAATACCTCAAACTATTTGTTAACTTTAATTCAAATTAAGTACAGCAGTTCCTATCAAAAGCAAAAGCGTATTACTCCTCAAACTGTGAGAAGTAAAGTAAATATTTCACTAAAGCAACTGTGGTGGCAGCTTTCTTATAGTACTTTAGTCACATAAAATTTATACAAATCATAGAGCTACTTTCCTGCAGAGCAGAGGAGTCTGTAACACTGGCAAAACAGCATTGTGGGTAAGCAGAAAAACTGATTACTGATCCATAAAGGAAATTTAAGAGTTGATTCTACAAGAGCACAAGCATTTTCTCCTCCTATGCACATGAGAAACATTGTTTTTCTTTCACTGCAGGGAAGTGTCACTTTGAAGTGGAATCTCCATCCCTGAAATACAAAATTCAGGACATTTCCTCAAGGTTTCTTTCCTTTTTTTTTTTTTTTTTTTATTCTTCCCTTCACCTCCCCCTCCCTCCCCCCCCCCAATTTTTTTATTTTCTTTTCCTGTTGTGCTCTATTTCAGGTCATTTAGACCGTACACTTTGATGGAAGGCATCCTTCTCCTCTGAATTTATGAATCAAAATGTATTCTCCAATGGATATCTGGAGGTATAATTTGCCCCCTAACACTCTTCAATCTTTATTGCTGACACATTCAAGGATGCCTAACTCCCACAAGAAAAAAAACCACATTAATCTTCAAAAATACGTCCTTACCTGCCTTCTGAAAATAAAAATGGATGTTCTTTGAGAAATTATCTGAGTCTTGCTTTAAACCTTAAGGATCACACACTTTTGGAAACAATTTTGAATCTGAAAAATTTATAAATAAAAATATACTAGTATATAAATGCAAATCCTGCATGGTGCTAAGCATTTCCTTGGAGGCGTGAAGCAATCAGCTTCCGTTAGCAGATGTCAATAGAAATCAAAAGCACTCAGCAGCTTGCTGGATATGATCTGTGGAATTCCTACATACACTTTTTCTGCATACTGGAGAGAATGACTCTTGCTTAATGCTTTTGTAGGTAATACTATACTATGTAAGTAGCTCCAAAGCACACACTGTCACCCATGCCTGTTAACTCAAACACCCATTCAATTACTACCAAAGTTAAAAAAATAAAATAGTTGGGTTGGGGATCTGAAAGTGGACAGGCAACTCAAAGAAAAGACCTAAGATGACCTTTTCATTTCTAGACAGCGCAAGAAAGAAAACAAGTCTAAAGACAGAGCGATGCCTTTCACATTACATATTCCCTCTGCGGCCTTATACACAGAAGAGCTTTGGAACAGCTTTTGAAGGAGAGGTCACTTAACACACCTGGGAGCACTCCCATCTCCATACTCTCAATTTAGCAAAAGACGTAATAAATGCCAGTCACAGAAATTCTGAAGGCTTGTAGAAATTTAACAAAATTGTCTTCATTTTGAGCTGATCCTGTGTAGCTAAAAGAACAAACAGATGCACAACTGAGGTTCACCAGAAACAAGTTAATTCTTTCCTTTTTCCTTTCTTTTAAGTTTTATTTTAAAAGTGTCTACTTAGAATTTACTTTCAATTCTAGAGTATTACCAGAAAAAAAAAGTTTTACTTGATTTTCTTCTCCTTAAAACTATTAACCTAGATGTTTACTTATGCATGCTAAGATTCTCCCACATATATCCGATTGGATATAAAAACTGAGCTCTCTAGATGGCCAAACTATTTTACTTTAGGGTAAATACCTGTAACTTTGACTCTTTGCACTGAATGGTGGGTTGACGCCAGGTACCCACCAAAGCCGCTCTCTCACTACCCCTCCTCGACTGGACAGGAGAGGGAGAATATAACGAAAGGCTTGTGGGTTGAGATAAGGACAGTGAAAGATCACTTAACCAATTACTGTCATGGGCAAAACAGACTCGACTTGGGGAAA
>JAVKLA010000088.1:39596689-39612183 GCA_034782735.1 Sagittarius serpentarius | reverse complement strand
CTTCTAGCAACTTTTAAAGAAGCCGCCTCTGTGGCCCCCCCCGCTACCAAAACCTTGCCACGTAAACCCATTACACACTGAAACAAGAATTTCTGAACCTATGCCATAGCAACTTTTCTGAAAATGTTGAAACATGGAAAAATAATATGGACTATACAGTACGTGTGTTGTGGTTTAACCCCAGCCAGCAACTCAGCACCACGCAGCCGCTCACTCACTTCCCTCACACCGAGCCAGCTGCTTTGTATCACCACATCTCAGTACTCTCCCACTGGGCAATATCTCCAGTCTCCTGTTCCCTCTGATGTACAAACATGAAGTAAATCATACTTAAAATTAAAAAAAAAAGGCCAAAACCTAAACAAAAAATTCAAACAATTTATATTCTGTTAATTTGTCTTAAATGAAATGGAAGGTTTCCCAAAAGCCTCAAAGATCCAAGCAGTGGAAAAACTTACTAAAAGAGATGGAAAATATGAGTGATTTTAATCAGTGTTTTAACATGCTTTAAAAGAGTTCCTATCAACCTCTGGTGCATATACAAATGATTAATGAGAACTAGTTTTCTCCCTTCTCCATGTCCATCCTAGAGAAATTTTTACTTTAATTTATCTTCTTAATTGGTGTCTAGGAGAAGCTGCTGGTTTGAACTGGCAGTCATAATAATCGGATTCACCAGGATCAATTTTTGCAGTTTCTGGAGCTGTGGAATTCCCCAGCAAAAATGCACCTTCCTTCCCGCCCCTCCATATACAACACACTGTGTGTGCCTTCATGAGCTACACCCAGTTACCTGCAAATACTGCTGACTCAAATGCCAGTCGTCTAAAAGGATCTGCTGAGTTGTTCAACATTCATTCTTTTTTCCAAGCAATGGAAAACATTACAAAAAACCTCACTGCTCCCTATGCATATCTACTATAATACTTTCTCCACTGAGATGCCAACAAAAGAAGGGTAAGAACTGAGAAGGTAAAAGCATTCCTCTCTCCTGTTCAAAAATACTGTTTCATGCGGTCTTTGTCCAATGACCATTCAATGCCTCTGTCCACATTTTTTGTCCTCTGATACGCAGCTACTAGCAAGGCTTTCAGGGGAAAGATCATTTCTTTGTCCCATGTTTCTACAATGCACTTCATAGAAGATTGTGATAAATAGCCAAAACATTTAAGATCTGCAAAGGCGCACCAGAGAAAATATAATAACAATAAGGCACTAATATCACCTGATATCCTACAGAGGAGTGGCAAATAGTACTCCTCTCCTGCTTACCACCTTTCCAGCATCCTGAAAGTCACTTCTTCAAGCCTCGTGATACGCAGATACCTTATTCCCTAAGCAGTAGCTAGACAGACATTTCCTCCTCCGGATGTTACTCCTGTCTCTCTCCACCTGACAATTCTTTTACAATAATTCAATTTCGTGAGCTATATAAAAATACATAAGAGTTATTTATATAGTATCAGGATTATGTTGGTATCCAGAATTGTTCAGCACAGGATCATTAGGCTGCTTGTCCCTAAAGGCTGCCATTATGGTTAAAAATAGAAGTTACACATCTTTGACCAGGAATGGCTAACACCACAGATCTAAAAAAAGGAGGCATGACTACCAGTTTCTACACAAGACATACAGAAGCAGTAAGGGGGAGAAGAGGCTGAACCCACAGAGATGACAGAGAGCACAACACAGAGCATCTTGTGAAGAAATGGAAAACATGCTCTTTCCCAAGCCTTTCACCCGACAAGACAATACTAGACTAGATTTAACCACAGATAATGCTTGGTTTTAGTGTAAAAATTTTACACAGCCCTACATTTTGGCTCATAAAACATACAGCATTTGCAGCAACACCAAAAATTACTTTGCAGTTTCAACAAGACTGCAGCTTGCCATGTCACCTTCAAAGTAAAAGTACTGAACTGACTAGTATTAAAAATCATGAGGAATTTAGATCTTGCTTTCAGGATACACTACCCCGCCATAATACCCATTTGATTGAGACCAGACTTCTTGTATGGAGACAACATCGTTATTTCATGAATCACCAGAGACCTTTGGAAGATACCAGGAAAAGCAGGAAAGTTCATTCCCTTCCATTGATTTTCTAATTTTGAATAAATTGGTTTAATCTGGGGAATGGTTATCTACTAGGAATAAAAATACCTAAACTGACTTTAGAAAACAGTATAAAGCTTTTGAACTGAAACAATGAATTTAGAAGGGAAACTTGAGGCAAAAATGTACTGATTATAAGAATTTTCAAATTGGGCATGATTCTGTGGCCAGCCACACAAGTATGAAAGAATTGGAATCTCTTGAAACTTAAAAGGCAGATCTACAGGCCCAGACCTTAGTTTTACTGCACTGTGTGTCTGGAATATGTGTCTGGTTTACCCATTAAATGCCTGCTGTTGGAAAAGCCTGCAGAAAAAATACTCATCTAAAATGGGAAGTGGTATGGGCATCATTTTCATCCAGTTAGAATGAGAAATAATGTGCTGAATATTGAGAATACTGGACAGTCCTGAATCTAACCAACTTAGAAGACAAGTTCAGTAGATCAGCACGTACCTGAAACAGCCTGCAAGAAAAGAACTTGGTCATCTGCAGGAACCTAAGAGCACACAGGTCTATGTAATCGAAGGAAATGGTGATTTACAGAGTAACTGTTTAGGATCATCATTGTATTGGTGCCCAGATCTCATATACTCTGATAACTAAACCTTTGTCTTAACAGATGGGCTCTACTTTATTATCTTCTGAACATGAAATGATAACACCTGAGCTTGCTTTGCTATCAATTTACACTCTCATAATGTTAATGACATATAATAAACATAGATTTTGGCACTATGGTAATTAATCTTAAAACCACATGCAGACTACCTGCCCCTTTACTATTCCATTTTTGTTTTTTTCATTTTTTTGCCTATGGGGTACTGAGTTAATTAGTCCATTAAGTCCACTCAACAAAAATAAAATTCTAGAAAATTATTTAAAACACCAAACTGTAACAACCTCATAGCAAGCTATATGCACAATTAGGCTTGGGTTTTTTCACTTCCAAATGGTCAGTTGGTAACTCTAAGTTGAATTCCACTTATTCCTGAGATCTTTGCTTTCACCACCCGACACTAAATGTTTTGCCCAGAAATATTCATCAGAGCATATAACTTCTTACGACCAAATAAGAAATAAACAAAGACTCCTCAAAGTTGAACATCTGAATCCCCACCCCTGCAATGCTCTAAACCTCTTTTCACATCACAAAAGGCACAAATGTTAAAATGTCAGACTGCCAATAGGAAAACAGTCACTTACCTCACGATCCAACAGTACAGGTGACACCACTGTAACAATATCTCCCTTTTCTGGGTCAATATAGAACATATTTGGAGATGGTTTGGTAGGTGTCTGTTTCAGGATGTTATATCGCAGAAGAGCATTGTCTGTGCTAGAATCATCAGCATCATATGCTGTCATACGCATCACAGTTGTTCCTAAGAGAAAGGCAGATAGAACAAAATGCAGTTAGCAAGAACATGTAAAATTATGCTGCCTTCACATGTGAGAACCAGGTGGGTACAATACATAATTATATGAAGACCACTAAGTAGTTTCACCTGGTATTCAGTTTGTATTCATATTTGTATTATTTTTACTTGCTGCTGAGCCAACAACAAAAGACTAGTGTTTCTGGTTTGCAGCAGACATATGACTCTAACATAAGTTCCCTGTATTTGAATGCTTTGTTGACATCCATATTAATTGCATTTCACTAAATGAATTACAGATGTATCTTTTTCACTTTAAATTCTACAGGTAGAAAGTCTGCAGGATATTTATCATGAACATGAGAATGCTGAAATAAGAGTAAGATCTCTATTTTCACTTCAGATTCTTGCACAGTTTCATAATTGGTTGGACATTGTAATTTCAGTCAGTAAGAAATTTTGTAATGATTAAAGCCTACATTATTCTAATTTCAATTCGTACAAATTTATGGGCTTATTGTATCGGCCTCGATAAGAAAAAACAACAACCCACTCTATTGCCAGGCTATCCTTTTTGTGATGAAGCGTTTTTTAACATGAAAATCCTGTAGCATGTAGATCTGCTATAGAGTGCAAGAAGGTAAATGCTCTCAACTGCACGGATTCCTAAATGATGTACAGAAGAAAAACCTCACTCCCCTCTTACATCCCACTTAATACGCGGATGACTGAGATGCTGCCAATTCTCTACTTAGCTAGTTGAACACATACTCCTGCATCACAGGATCAAGTCTTTTCCTCTCCCTTGGACAGGCACACCAGAGGCTGAGATAGCCTACAAAATTCTGTTGTAGCATTCTTCTGTTTGCTTTGTACAGTACATTGAGAACCCAAGAAAGGAAATAATTAGGCACCTGGGCTGAACTGTGAGATATTCAGCCCTAGACCATTATGATTTCTTTGTCAGTTCACTTATAGGTATAAATGTAAGCACTATTTTTGAAAATTTAACTAGAAACAATCTATCATCAACGCAAACCTAAAGTACTTCTGGTAATACTGACCTGAAGAAAGAATAAAATCCTACCAAGTAACAAAAAAAGTCGTGATCGAATCAATAAACTAGTTTGAGTGGTGGATCAAAGTTAAGTAGCAAATTAAAGCAAAAGGTATTAGCAAACTTTATACAAATAAGCAATCGAGGAAGGTATCCATTCTTTTGCCTAAAAATCCCAACTAAAGCAATTTATCAAATTCCATCAACTATATAATTTACATTTAAGTAGCTTAGCACTGAAACCATATTATCTACTGTGTGAACCACAATGTCAAAGTTATAATTCTTTGTTAGAGATTAATTCTTATGTGGTGGCTAACCCTTTCTTTTCCCCCATAGACTTTCAGTGGGCAAGTATGATTTTAAAATACTATGATGAAAAACATTTTAAATACAACATTTTCATTTCTTAACAGATCTGTAAGACCATATGATCTGTTCTCAGTATCCACACAGACTTTTGTGGCAAAATAACCACAAGTGATCGAAACCTTCTGGTACAGACAAGGCCTAACACATTACATTGGAAGTGCCTGCAGAATAGAAATACGTATCATTGATGTACAATAATAAACAGTGAGTTTATATTCTTTGTGAAGGCCTCGAAGCGCAGATCACTTAAAACATAAATAAAAATGAAATATTGTGGCAAAAGTAAAAACAAACCCAACTTCATTTATAGCCTGACATAACAACTGCCTGGTTCACTGTTAAACAAACACAACTGGCTTGTTTAGGTATGTTTCTTCTTTTTTTTTTTCTTTTGCTGTACTTCCCAGAGTACAAAATATTGCCTCTTGTTGTAGTGACCTTGAATATAAGCTCTCAAAGGTTTTGCTTCATTGCTACTTCAGGCAGAGTTACCCCCATGAGAAAAATAACAGAGATTTGACAGCATGTTGGTTTTATTCACCAGTGATTAAAGGTCAGACAGCTTGAAAAGAAGCTTACCACTGGATACCATGCTACGTTTTCCAATATTACAAGATGATCCTAGCCCTGATATTTTCACCTACTTTGTTTGAGACTTCCTCAGAAGAAAAAAAAAAGCAGCTTTCTGTTTTGAAGAATGAAGATTCACCTTCTTTTCCTACATGTGCTATTTTTTAGATATTTATCATATTTCAAGAGGATTATTTATATTCATATTAGATAATGTGTCTCACTAAGATCTCCTAAGTCACAAGACTTCAGTGAATTAAATAAGAATTAAGGCACATCTTCAAGAGATCTTAAAGAGTGCCCAAGTACAAGTGAAATTCAATGGGGTTTGGTACGCAACTCTTTCCCGAAAAATGCAATGTAATAACATACTATACTCAAGTACGTTATGCTATATTTTAAATGAACATACTGTTGTTAGCGTTATTAATCTATTAGAAGAGCTGATGCTCAGCAGAGATTTAGAAACTGATTAAAATATATATTCAGGTAGAAATCCTATTTATACAGTTGTCCTAGACAGTTCTACTGAAATATTTCTGATAATAAGAATGTGGAAGGCACTTGTAGATTTTAAGATCTGAGGTAAATCTCTAAATCTCTAGTCACTCTGGCATAAAACTGACTTAATACAATGGCTGAATCTGATTCTGATTTGCCAGCTGCAGTTCTTTAACCTTTCGGCTCACTGGACATTATCTTGTTCTGTGCAATCATTCCTCTGGTACATACAGATAAATTCCAGCAACTCAGAAAAGCAGAGTTTTACATTCATTTTGCATAGAGATGCTAGCTCCAGGAGGAAAACTGTAGAGAATTAGATCCATCTTTTTCTATGTTGCGTCTGTCAAAAGTTTTGAGATACTGGTTTCTAGCTACCATCAAAGTGGCATTTAAATAACAGTTATTCTATTCTCAGAAGTTCATATAACAGATGTAAAAATGCACATAAAATTTGGGGTTGTCCTCAGATATCATTATGCATTAGTACAGTCTATACAAGGTTGTACCTGTTTCCTGTTCATGAACATCAATACAGAAGACTACACCTCTTTAAACATCACCTATATGCTCGCATCGCTACAACCACCAGAGGAGCTGCTGAAAGGAAGCCCTCGCACTGATTTGAAACTCGGTGACAGGCTTCTGCAGCCATGCTGAGAGTGGCTTGTCCTCAGAAGCATATCCTTTACGCTTTTGTCCGCTGTCCACACAAGCAGGCTTGCAAACTAACCAGAGTTCAGTGCTGTCCATTCATTTTGATGAACAGTAGTACCTACTCTATATTCTATATTCCATTAAAACAAAACAAACAAAAAATGCCACATATACAAAAAGCTAGAATGGGCTAGCATTTGTGGTTGACGCCTCAAAAATCACACCGCCTTTAAACCAGCAGCTAAAATATATTCCAGGGAACTTTTGGAGAAGTCTGATAGATGTATTTCCAGGGAAGAAATTTCCTGTCCTAGTTGAGGTGTTCACAGAGAGAACACACATGACCACACGTTTTGGATTGGACCACCACAAAAGACCATGTTTATAGAGATCTCTTTCCTAAAAATGTAGTGACACAGATTTTTATTTTAAAAGGCTCTACAGCATACATCCAGTCCAAAAGAGTTTAATTCAAGATGCGCGCTTCCTCAGTATTACTCCTTCATCATAAAGTTTTATTCTTCATAAAAGATTCATTTCCCCAGACCCATAAACTGACTACTTCTAATTCAGTGTCATTTTATAAATACTTCCATTCCTGGCATCAATCAAACACAGCTGGCTTTCAAACCACAAAACAACAGCTTGCTACATTATCATGTTAAACAATATATATTAACTTATCAAGCTGAGGAAGAAAAGTCTGCAAAATCAGCAGCTTTATAGTTCTGCCAATGATGTGCAGACACTCACAGTAAAGGTATAGTTATGCCTTGGTGTATTTCAGTATTCATGGTTTATTTGTCGCACCTTCTGGGCAGTTTCACTATTACCATAATCATTCAAAACCTCTACTTGCACCTCCCAGAGTTCCTCATTGATCAGACATATATCCCACTAGCCAGGTCATTGCTCCAGAGGCTGCAGCTATCAATCTGTTGGTTGCTCATTTGGCTGTAAGTTGGCTTGGAAACATTGGCAAAAAACTCCCCTTAAGGCATTAAGAAGTAAAACACAAGGCTTGCAAAATTCTGTGGCGAATGGAGCAGATGGTTTCTTGGGAAAAAGCTCTTTGGCACTTTGTTATTTACCTCTTAATAACCTTTCTATTTCCTTCTTTCTTTGTTTTGCTTTATTTTTCTTTTCCCCCCCCCCCCCCCAGTGCCTTTTTTCTGTCAAGATGCCAAGAGAACGTCGGGAACAGTTCAGCTGATAGATGAGATTACTACTAACTCCCTATATCCCTTTTATTTATTTATTTTATTCAGCTGCCAGGTTTACAAAAAGGACCGGAAAGTAGTGGAAGTGAGGCCTAACCAGAGATTGATGAAATATGAACAAGTGCATTAAGCCTACAGCCTTAAAAAACAACTCTGAATTTGAATAGTAACATTAAAATATTATCGTTTAAGGACTGAACAGTTTTAACTTTGAGTTACACTTCACACTGGAGTTTTTTCATGTTACTTTCACTCTTTTTGTGAGTCTCCACTGTATGTTCATTATGTTAAATGTTTTCTACACGTGCTGCAGAAAGGGAAGGGTCTACTTGCCTAATTAACATGACTGTATTGCCGAGTTTTATTTCCACCTTCTTCAGAAGTTTAGATATACCTCTGTACACTGATAATCAGTTGCAGAATGGTATACTTTCAAAAAGCAAAGCTATTTTAACCCAAGAAGGGAACAAAAACGAAATGGGATGAAACAGGAAGAAATCAAGAGGGTTACTTGTATCTCTAGAGCACATTACATTTATTGCTACAGAAAAATGACACCACCTTTCAGAAAACGGATCAGAGGAGGATACCTTCCTGACTACTGTCCTCATCATAACTAATTACATGTTTGACGGTCATTTTGTACTTTAAAGACAACAAGCCCCAGGGAAGCAAAACAAATATAAAAAGAAAGGTCTATTATGATTCCAATCAAGTGCCTTTGAATTGCAGCTACAGTTATTAACTTACATGTGTTATTAAAAACTTGAAGGCCTTGCTCAATAAAGAAGACATTTAGTAAGAATTAATGAGTTCAGGCTTTTAGCATATCTTATATTTGTATAGGGCAATAATTTTCTACCCTGCAGAACTTTTTCACATTGTCTATTTAGATGTCTGGCAAATCCAGGATATGTGTATACTTTTTAAAATAGAGTTTAGGTGGCATCACTGATCGGTACACTGGGCATGCCAACGTACTGCAGTCAGCAGGAGTGGAGAGATGCACTGGTGAACTATCAGTTATGGAATGAATAATAAACAAACTTCTGCTGATACACAAAAGAAACTTCAGTAATGTTAAGTAAAGATGAAGAACTGTTATGAATTGCTACTATCTACAGAGAGTTAATGCAATCAGAAAGCATATAAATTGAGTAAGAAATGATGGGACATTCCTAGTTGAACATTATGAAAAAAACAGTAAATATGTATGGCAGGTCAACCTTTAGCAATATTGGTATTTAACCTTTTTTCTCATGAGTAACACAGCTGGCATATTTTGAGAATTAGTTATATACAGTACTGTCCCTAGCCATACTGTAGGGTAGGGCATCACATGACTGAAAACAATGTTAAGAACTTTGAGGTATCTGCTGCTCCAGGCGAGACATTGATATACAAAATGTCGGTAAATGAATTTGCATTAGTTGAAGTGACGTGGCATGGATGCTACTTTGGTATATTGTGCTTTGTCTCTAGTGCCATGAATGTTTTTTTTTCTTCAGGGTAAAATTGTTGGGTGAAAACTCTGAAAATTGTTAGACCCATCAAGGATTCCCAAATCATACATATATGATCAGTACATACCAGGTTATGAGATTTTGTGGTAGCATGTGTATACTAAGACTTATACTGTACTTTGTGCAGATACAAGAAATTATGAAGCAAATAAAAAGAGCATTATTTATCCTTTCGTAATACTAAGATCCCCATCATAGATCTTGCGTTGTAGAAAATACGACACTCGTGGTCCCCAATTGGGATAACTTACATTTCAGAGGCTGTACAGTCTTCCCTCACAAAAAAAAAAAAAAAAAAAAAAAAAAAAAAAAAAAGCATGTAGTCTTTGCATTTGTCTGATAGACTACAGATAGAATGAAATAGGCAGTTCCATGAAGAGTAAAATCAATGAAGTCTCATTTCCTATCTGGTATTGTCCAAAGGCTCATCTCCTGGAGGGATAAGATGATGTCTTAGAGGGGGTAAAGTCAGTCATTCCCTTAGCAAGACCATTAATATGATCTTTTTCACCTGTTTTATTTTATGAGACTTATATGAATTTAAGGTACTCCCTCAGACAACTTTATCCCTATGAGAAAATTAATGGCAACTGAGTGACGAGTTCAAAAGATTTGAGGGACTGACTGCCAGACAGATGGGTACAAACACATGATAAAAGCTAACTTACTCAGATGGCATCTTATTTTTATGTGCCAGTTTCTTTTTATCATCTATCCATATTCAAACTCAAAAATAAAACTATTCCCAAGCAGTCAGTCCATCAAGGGAAAGCAATAGGCTGTTTTTTCTCTATGCCAAGTGCACTACTTATTAAGCTTCCCCCTCATCTGAACCTATGCAGGTATAGACCTAACAACAGAAACCTTGATGTGCGGCGACATAGCTATTAAAGGCTTTTATGTAAGAGGAACTGGGCCAGTTGGTGGAAATGTTCTCCTTTATTTCAGAGTACATGTCAAACTCCTCAACTTTTAAAAAAATATTAACTTTTCACATTTAAAAAATAAAAGATTTTAATATTTTAACACACAGGGTTCCTGAGAAAGAAAGTGCTGTGATGTGTTCCAGAACCAAGTTTATCCTTTCTTAAATGTGAATCTAAACCTCCAGATAACAGGAACAAGGGAAACAGAGGAACAGTGACTGCTCTGCTGCTGTTAGAAGCTCCTCACCAAATTCTACCTACTACAACTCCATCTTCCCCTAAACAGATCCCCCAGTTCTACTTAACATCATCGTTAGCCCTTCAGGAACCAAGCCTTCCTTGCTCAGACATGGGTAAATCATCACACTTGTTCACTTATAGCCTCTTCAGACGGACTGGGAATTACAAATTTAGTGAAAGAGGACTTAGAACAATAGAGCTGTAGATGAAAAAACAACATCCTTCCTCCAGATATGAACAGGCTGAAGATTAAAGCAAACCAGCAAAAATATTTTTCTTAACTAGGATCCTGCCTAAGTTCTGGATCTGTAATAAAAATGTTGTGCTCTCATGTCTGCTTCCATTTTGACCAGTGAAGTCTATTAAGAAAAGACATGAATTACTTCTTGGATCATGACCATAAGCTATAAAAAGTCCCACTGTTCTAATATTCTAACTGCCAATTCATAACATAATCTTATATGTCAAATAACATAATTCATAAGGCAATATATAACACATTCTCTTGAAGTAAATGGTTTAATGTAAATGATGATATGTATTGAACATCTCACAGCAGGCGAATATGACAGAACAGTGATTTATGTGCGAAAGAATAGCTATTCAACGTACAAAGAGTAATACTCAGCCCTAGGAACACTCGGAAAACACAGAGGACTCGCATTCTCTCTGGAGTTTGGCTAGCACTAGAAGTCAATCAGAAAAATCACAGGAAATAAAGACTAGATGAGATACTAAAACACCATTAAATTCAGCCCCCTAAAAACAATGCAGGACCATTCTTGAAAAGATGCAGAAGAATGCTAGCTTCTTTTCTGAAAACCTCAGAGAAATTTCCACAATCCCTATGTAACTTATCACCATGGCAAGTACATTTGGCAAACACCTGCCAGAAAGCTAGCTCAATTCCTAAGAGGAGATAGGTCAATGCCTAAAATAGCCAGTTAAACTCTTGACCATCACTGCACCAGTGGAGATGCAGGATGCTAAGCTCTTTCCTCACCTTTTATAAAACTACCTAAGGTAAAAAGTCTGAAACTCAACACCTCTTTCCTAGTGTGACTTACTCATTCACTCAGCCCTTTGATCCGAGCTGTTTGACAGCTGAAACATTTTGTCAGAGATGCTTACATCTCACATGATTCGCCATGCTGTTTTCCCAGTTCCCACGTAAAACTGGAATTGCCTGCAATCATTCAAATTTGATTTCAGACGTATACAAGCTGTTTAAATGCAGATGCAAACTTTATAGTCAAGAACAGCCAAGCAGAGAGCTTCCTAAAAATATATATTCTGCACTTATCTCCGTTTTATAATCCAAATGTTTTCTTTTAGCTTTTCTCTACCTTTTCTTTAATAGTTTCCCATTCTACTCTTCCCTGTTTATCTGGCCAGAGCAATGCAAATTGCTAAAAGACAGCAATTTTTAAAGTAATACAAATATATAAAGCCTGATGTAAATTTCATATCCAGAAATACCCATGAGAAATTAACTTTTGAATGCAGTAGAAAGCTTCCCCTAAGCCTCAAGACAGAAAATAAACCAGGTAAAAATGGATTAATCATTTAACTTTTTCCCAAAAAAGAAGTTAATATCCAGTTTCTCCTAGCCTCTAAGCAGGGAAGCATTCTTAATCAAGATAAATGAAGAAAAGAAAAAGATGTTTCACAGGCTTCACTTAGGTTAGTAAAAAAAGATTGTCAATTATTTGCATTCTGAACTTCTGGGAGAGAACTGGCCATCTTTCACATCAGAGCCACTTTCACCTTGTCTCCATCCAGCCCTGTCAAGAAGAGTTAGTATTCTGAATATTTACAGGAACAGCAATAAGAACAAGTATAGACTCTTCTCTTAGCCCTTATTACACAAAACATAGCTGGGAACCTAGTTCACGTTCAGCTATCCATCAAAAGCCATGAAAGCCTCTGAATTTGGATACCTAGCACCACGTACCAGCTCTTGGAGCCAGGTAAATATCCTGGCCATATTCTAACCCACAACTCTTTCACAGCACCAGTGTCCTTTGGAAAGGAAACTTGGGTGCACTGGTAGAGAGGAAGCAGCAGTGTGTTTTAATAGGTCCACCAGTATGGAATGCTGGACATCCTGGACTGCGAGGGCATACCTTAGCTGAGAAAGAATCAAGGTAGCACTTCGGGCTGCTATATTTAGTTATTTTGGTGTTTTGTTTTGTTTTTTTTAAATGGAGAAATCCCATGCCAATAATGGCTCCAACATAGAGATGTTTGTCAGTCATATTTTCTTTTTAAGCTAGGACTGTCTGTAAGGCAGAAGTGAAACTAGTTAAATAAAATTCATGGAAATGAAAGACATCAGTGCCAAATGTAGGTTTTAAATCAGTAGTATATTAAAATCTAATAACACTTTGAGAATGAAAAGAAAATGAGAAGAATATTTTTCCTTTCATTCCAACAACAAATTATTTCAAAATGAAAAACAAACAATGCCATGTATTGATAGTAAGTGTCTATTTTTTAAAACACCGTAAAAATACAGTCTGTCTGAAATGGGTAATAAAAAAAAAAAACAAGCTACATACTCTGTGTGCATACTCTGCATTAGGACTTGTTCAAGAACAACAACAAAATGCAGAACATTTTCTAAGAAGGTAATGTTTTTGCAGATTTCAATAGTCTTTTTGATCAGGGCCACACTTCGTAGATGGAAGATCTCATTCTTTAAATTACTTACTTTTTGAAAAGGAATTGACTGGCTTCTTAAAAATATCTTATAAGAAAGGCAGCAATTATACTCCCCTGTCGCAGTGGGCTTTAATCAAAAACATGCCATTACTTTACAGAAATTACTTTAGACCATTCTATGTCCAAGAAAAGTACACTGGCATCCTTCCTGATTAAAAAGTAATAATATTACATTTTAATAAGATCTCTTAGCGCAAGGTCAATCTTCCCTGATTGGAAATGCTTTTTGAGACAGTAGGCCAGAATTCCTGTTGATCTAAATCAGCCCAGCACTACTAAAGCCAAGATTTATATTAGGTGAGGCTATGGAATACAGGAATGACCTTGAAGGGCTATATTAGGTATACACAGCATTACATCGCCTTTATTCCCTTTATACCTTCCTAATTTCTCACTTCAGTATATATGAAACGAAAGAGAAAAGCAAAAGGATGATCTGTGCCTTTTTTGTGCCTCTTCTATATTAGACCCTTTTCCTTCTTGCTACCAGCAACTTATACAAGTTTCAATTTTTTCACATGGCTATAGCATAACCACAATACACCAACATATACTTCATCAATAACTGTACCTCACAAGTCCTCATCTTTATTCTGTGCCTCTTTAACTAATATGAACTGGTTGTGCATTAATCTCATGTTACAAAGTGGGGATATGATTGAAACACCCATCCTTGTTATCCACGATTCTGTCACTGTGATTTTCACCATCTACATCAATCCAAAAATAATCCCTATAAGCCAAGGGTGCTTCAATATTATGAAGGTAGTGCTAATGAAAGAAGAATCAGACCTCATAATGAGGAGGTAAATCTTCCTACATAGTTTCTAGCTTCATCTGCAGGAACCAGAGCACACACTTACTGTAATGTATCATTTCATCTTTGTATTGATTTCATAGTCAAGTCCTAACCATTTGATCTATTAAACATCTGAAAGTTTTTATCTGAGGGGTAAGTGTTTCCATCTTAATACAGGATCTTTTTAGGTGAGTTTTGTTTTTCTTTCCCCCCTCCCGCAGATGAACTACTGGATAAATTATTTGGTTGGACTCCCAGCATCTTGTCTGTTGAAGTTAGTAAAATTCATCCTGCCCAGACAATATTTCATCATGAACTTCTTCACTGCTAGACCCCATAAATGAATGAGGCAACTACTCCCTGTTCTTCATCCAGAGAATTGCATTAAGTCCATTGCGCTTTCCTAGATAAATCATATCAAAGATGCAGTAATTTCTGTTAAAACTACAAACAGAAGTGGAACATACGATCGTAAGGTCTCAAACTTAATATTGAACAAATCCTTACAGAGGATCATAAGACAGGTCTTGGAAAGATATCCTTTTCCTTAAAAAGGATCCCTTCTTCCCCCATACATTCCTCTGAATCAAGTTCAGTACCTTCCCACTAGTAAAGGAGTCCACAGTGAGGAAGGATAAACACAATCCGTTATTCTGGAAACCTACACTTTGAATTGGTCAGCCTTTAAATCAAGAATATAGCAACAACTCATTCCCTAATAGCATTCTAGAATAATAGAAGATGGAACAGTTTTCAGCCATTTCCCCATCCTGAGATTGAAATATCTGCATATAGAAACATTTGTGGCCCCACTCAAAATCTTCTTTTTGGTTAAATTGTATTTTAAAGCCACTGATAGCTGAATTTAATAAATGGTTCAGGTGCTGAAAGAGTATGCTGTATGATTTTAAAGCAGGTCTTTGAAACTATCTTATAAATCACAGGTTTCAAAAACTCTATTCATATATGTAACAAGAATTCAGTTTGGAGTGCACGGTATATGTTTTCAGCAGGGGCCTTCATATTATTTCCTGAATTAAGTCATTAATTGAGTCACTAAGTTCAGCAAGTTTGGGGTTAGACAGTGTGATTAGTTTCACTCAGTTACAAGCATTTTAGGCTCAGATATCTAGTCCTTTAAGTTTCTTAATAGTCACTTGTCATGGTTTAACCCCAGCCAGCAACGAAGCACCATGCAGCTGCTCACTCACTTCTCCCCTAACCAAGTGGGATGGGGGAGAGAATCAGAAAAAAAGGTGAAGCTCGTGGGCTGATAAGAACAGTTTAACAGAACAGAAAGGAAGAAACTAACAATGACACTAATAACAACGATAAAGTGACAATAATAATAAAAGGATTGGAATACACAAGACAAGTGATGCACAATGCAATTGCTCACCACTTGCCA
>JAVKLA010000088.1:39582716-39596589 GCA_034782735.1 Sagittarius serpentarius | reverse complement strand
TGGAATACCCCTCTGGCCAGTTTGGGTCAGCTGTCCTGGCTGTCTCCCCTCCCAACTTTCCTGTGCCCCTCCAGCCTCCTTGCTGTCTGGGCATGAGAAGCTGAAAAGTCCCTGAATTAGTCTAAACACGACTGAGCCACAACTGAAACCTTCAGGGTGTTATCAACATTCTTCTCACACCAAACCCAAAACAGCGCTGTGCCAGCTACTAGGAAGACAATTAACTCTGTCCCAGCTGAAACCAGGACATCACTGGAGAAGGACTGGCAGTTTTGGATGCAGTTCATCCCATTCTAAGCTAAATATTTAAGAAAGGTGAGATGCAGTATCTTTAGAAGTGATTAATTCTGGAGGAAATCTAACTCAGAAAAGATATCAGACTCCCAGGTGTTTAAAATAGGTGATACCACTCCTATTAATTCTGCCCATCGCTATAGATATGGAAAACAGGGTTAGAATAAAATGATTCTCCTGTACTTTTGTTCTAGTATCACACACTCCAAAAGACTTTCTCTTTCCCGCTTCATGACTACTGATGGCTGAAGGGAAAGCATGCTTGTAGGAAGTGCGTTAGAGGCCTGCCCCAGCTCTGTGCTGGACAGCTTTACAGTCTACACTGACACTTGACCCTTGAAAAGTGGAGGTCTGCAAGGCTTAACAGCAGGCCATGATATCACTGTCCTTACTCCCTTAGAATTGATGCATCATGTTAGGAAAGGACCTTAAGCAACAAATCAAGTTATTTTAACTTTGTGTGTATTGAAAGGGCTACATTATGTTCGTGCAGAGAAAATATGGGTATGGAAAAGGCCCTGTGTGTCATAAAACACCTAAATATTGACTGTGGAACTCCTTAATGTAAAATTAATAATTAAGCACAGAGCAGCTCACGATGTATCACTGTCAGCAATTGGATACTTAGAGATCATAAAGATTTGTGGAGCTGTGTGCAAATATAGTGTCATTAAGTCACAGCCATGTTCAAGTATATTTGTACATATGCATATATGCTTTCTTAGACCCAAAGAGAACAAGCATCAGTCAGTGCTATATTGTGTCAAGAAGGAAGACCCAGAAACAAATTTTAAATGGCGACACAATTCTACCTTTCCACCAAGCACTTTTTTTACACAGCTCTCAACTTGAACACACTTAAAATTGAAGAGGGTCACATGGCTTGCAGTGAACTGATTTCAACTACTAAAACCTCCTAATTCACTGAGCCCATTTTCCTTAATGTCTCTCCATCATGTCTTAGCTAACTGAGGCCGAAAGAGGGTTCGTTCATTCACTCTTCAAGCTGGCTGACAGGGATCTAAATAAAGTCCAGAATTTATAAACCATATCTGAAGAGTGCTGATAGGCTCTCATTCTGCCATGAATTTCATTGCTCCCTGGTTTTGAAGCTGAGCTTATCTTACAGACAACTTCATATGAACTGGGCAACATAGTCTTTGGTGTGGAGATGGCTCAAGTGTGGGGCAGCGTGGAGTACAAATGGATAAAGCTGTATAAGTCTTCGGGTATCCATTTTGACTACTTTTTTCCTATTTTCCCATATTGTGGTGCTAATACATACCTGGCTAAATTCTAAACTATAGGAAGGAAGACTTACAGACTGCTTTCTGGGCTGAAGGCCACCAGAAATGGGCATAGCCAACTAGTTCAGTCACCTTATACCCCTTCTTACGCAAAGTAGATAATTTTCTGTCCCAAAAACCCATCTGATTTCAGTTAGAACAATTTTTGTAGGCAAGGACATCAAATACATACTAGTAGTTCAGTCCTGTGGTATTCAATGGCATATATCAGGCATATAAAGAATAACAACTTTTTTCTTTTCAGATTCAGCACTTCAATGAAATACTGTCTCTTGGGGAGAAGGTGGGTCTGGCCTGTGTAGAGGATGTACCGAATGGAGCCATAATAGGTGAATGTCCATTCCACCCATCTTCTTTCCCTATTAGAAGTAAATGGAGAAGTAAATGAAAAAGCAAATGGGACTTGGAAGCAGAGACAAGTGGCCCTGTCTTGGGTTCCCTGTTGACTTTCGCCCTCACAATTTCCAGTGTTGAAAATGTCAATAGCAATATATTACCAAGTTTAAAGGCAATCTGTAAACACAATTTTTCAAATACATGCATGAAGCTTCCCCCCACCTCAGCTCTTTTATAATTTTGAGTGGGGCCCTGCTGCAAGGTATATGGAAGAATGACAATTCCAAAAGATATCAACCTTCAGGATCCTGAGTGGATTTCTTTCATGGAAAGCTTCAGTTAGAAAAATGAAGGAAGAAATATTTTACTTTATACCCCTTGTGTTCCTGTGATTTATTCATTCATTTTTCCACTAACTTATATGGAATCCTACTTTCTATGGATGCGAGTGGTAAATCCCCCTGCTAGCCAATGAAGTCAAGGTCAGTACTGAGTCAGAGTTGTTGTCCCCAAGATATCTGCTAGTATCTTTCCCTGACACTACCATACACTTCACAACTGGATGAGATCATCAGTATGTTATTACACATGCTATTTATATAAACTCAAGGGAAGAGGACCACAGAATCCCTACTACAGCTATATTATAAATTCCTCGACTTTTGGCAGCATCGGTAACTTCCAAAAAACCCCCAAACTTAACACCTGCTAAAGGGAAAAAAAAAAAAATAAACAACACCCAAAAACTTACCAACTTTGTTATCTTTAAGTTATAACTATTTTATGTCTGTTTATCTACAGCAAAATACCTATGACAGTTATAAGTGAGCCACAATGATTTGTATCTATGGATTACACGTCAAATTTGAAACATTGTAGCTTAAATCATACATTCATGACAGATCTTGAAAGTCTAGGAGGAGATAGGTATTCCAATGAAATGTACCAATGTCAAATGCAGTTATTCTGTATTTTTCTTACATTACCAGAAACATGCATCAGATAGCTGCAGACTCTTTTGTTCAGGGAATTCACTTAGCTTTTTATTCAAATGCGCTACTTTAAAGAGAGAACAGTGTGTAATTTCATTCACTTGCACGCCACTTACAAAATAACCCATTGATACTAATCCCAGCAGCATTCTGTTAAGCATATTGTACTTTCTATGCCTATAACAACCGGATCTGATAATGATCATCTTTGCACCGAATATATCTGTTGACACACTGCAACTAAGAATTAAACCAAATGGATAATTTGCTAAAGCAAATAGAAGGCAGCATATTTTACAAGTTTCCCAGTTACACGGTAATGACACAGAGTACCAATAAAGTTTAAAAAATAAAGAGTCATGTATACTCATGCAAGCATTGACTTTTAAAGCTACACAACTGGTGACAAATTGGTTATATTGTCAAAAGCACAGAAATGCAGGTGGTAATACCCCAGCTTTTTGCACGGTGCTAAGAGTGTTGTGTTCTTAAAGAAATTAAGCTCTAAAGATATCAGGCATGTGATTTCTTCCGTATATGTTTTCTGAATTCTTCAGACTTTTCCTGGTTAATAAAACTCCATCTGTATTAAAATATACATAAATACTTGCCCCAAATAGAATATATTTAATAATACATATTAAGGCTTTGTAGAGAAACACTTACTCCTCTATATTGAAAACCAGGGATATTTTCTGTCCTTGAAGTGATCACTGTTCAAGACAGTTTCACTCAGAACTTCCAGATGCATTCAGATCTCTTGTTAAAAAAATCCCCAAATGAAAAATCTCCTCTAATGTTCCATATGTTTTTTGCATATAACAAAGAAGCAACTTGTGCATTACATTACTGCCTTCATAGCATGCCATTCTCTCAGTTTCACGTACCATGAAACACTGTAGTCTACTAACCTATATTTTATTTCCTGGAATCAAACACAACAGCAAAAATTACAATGGGAGTTTAGACACTTCCTTGAGTGAAAGCGGAGGCTCCCAGGAACAAACAGCACTGTGGGCTGACTTCCTTCCACTTAGTTCCAACTTTCTCAAGAACTGTTAAGTATCCTTCAGACTTTCAGTTCATGAAGAAAGCTGCATTGTTCATGAAAAATGACAATTACAAAATGGTTATTTTGATGGCAAGCAATAATGCTAGAGCATTGCTATCATTTACACTGACATTTTGCATACAAAGAGAACATAAAGCAGTTGCTAGCTGGATAACTAAGCTGCCTATATCTGACTGGAATAGGTTCACCCTGGTGCCTGAAACACAGTCTGAGCCAAAATTCTCTTTTTCCCCTCACCCTTAGCTGGAAATCTGCTGGTAGTACTAGGGCAGGAAATAAGATAGTTTTGCTAGAAGCAGCATTCACACCTGCGTGCTGTACTAAATAAAATGGAAAGCGCTGCCATTCTCTGCTTAGACTTTGTCCATAAATCAGTTCTTTCTTTTGCAAAATTAGTAGGTAGTAGAAGCTGTAAAAAAGCACCACTGAAGTTTTTAATCCAATTTAGCACTCTTAGCAGTAGTTCATAATATCATTCAGCTGACCCAGTTGCACTCATTTTGGAGCGGTTTTATCACATTTACATGTAGAAAATAAATTGATAAATGTTCTGTTGGCATATCAGTTATGGAATCTGCTGTGTATACTACTTCAGCTCCACATATAGAAACTTCCTGCTGCTTCAAAACAATACCATTCCTGTGTACAGGACAAAAGTTATATCATGAATAATTCAATGTAATTGAATGTACTCTTACAAAAATTTTCTTTTTAAACTAATGCTTTGTTCACTGATATGCCAAGGTCTGGGCACTGGATAAAAATGCCTCTGAGCTGTTCTATGTAGGACGTCATGAAGGCATCCCTTCATCAGGATTTGAATGGAAATACTACAAAGTGGCAGTGGTACAGTAGTTGGAAAGCAATTAGCGAAAAGTAGTTAAGAAAATTTTTCATTCACTAGTTGTGTGCATGTTTCTAAAGCAGTGAGATCTATGTACCCACAAATTAGATTATAAATTAAGCATGCTACAGATGTTTATAAGCCATAATTAAAATCAACCCAGTGACCCTCAAATAAACATTTATGAAAGATTTATTCAAAACTGGTTAACCATTTATAAGGCATTTACACAGAAACAGAGTATAAATGATGACTTTCAATTTTCCAGGCAAACTTTACAAAGTACTTTCATTTTATCTTCTGTCCTAGTTACTGTATGTGGAGACCCTGCGATTCTGGATATGTGGTAATTGCTTGCAAGTTTTGACTTTGCGATATTGGAATCACGCTATGAATAATAGTACAGGAGCATTACAGGCTCATAAAAGCAAATGAATGCTTTAAAAACTGACAGAACATACATTCTTAAAACTGCTATCTATTTAAATGTACCGCTCTGAAGCAAAGGTATAGTTTAACATATGTATAATTATAACTGCCCGTGTGGGTTTTTTTGACATAACTTCATTTTGAATAGTACTACTTAAATATGTAAGGTAGCTAATTTTATGTATTATATACACATATACTTGGTATAATATATACACAATAGATGTATAGCTATAGGAAAAAATAATAAATAGATTTTAATGAAGTTACTTTTAGTTTATATCGGTGCAAATCAGTTTCAAACTCAGTTTCTTTTCATTGACATTTTCATCTGCTGAATTACCCATATTGATTTGGCTTGACTCAAATAAATACCAAAAGAACCCCTCGTGAAACAAGAAGCTTAGCATCATCTCTTAGCTGCTGTAGCCGATGTCCTTCCCATATGCCTTGCTTCCTGTGCATCTCCAAGATGCTCAATAGCTAACTGATCCCATAAACTCATACAGCCCTACAGAAGAATGTACCTACCCTAGCGCTCATTCTTCCTACAAAGGGCAATATGCTTCCTTTTCTGTTTTTCATATTTCAGGCACTTATTTATTTAGTACTCTGTTGTCAATTACAGAAAATGTAACTGTTCAGTGATAGAAAAAGCAGTTACAGAATTTGAAGGTAACACTGCAAGCTCTCCTTTCATGCTCTTCTGATGCATGCTGATAGTGCTCTGGACAGGTTGAAGTAACGGTATCACCCATGGCATACACAATCCTCAACTACTCTGCTGAATGCCAATTCCAAATGACTTTTTTCTTTATTCCTTCTGATGCAGACTTTGGGAACAAGACTGAGACCTCAAATTAATTTCACATAGATTACCGGTAAGGCATCAGAGCTTTTCCCTGTTGACACATTGACCTATTGATACAGTTTTGCACCAGTGAGCTTAAATATGGAAGAGTACACAGTCCATCAAATTTCTGAGAAATTCAGGTCCTTGTGATCTCATTTTCTGAAGAAGAAATATTATCTTCACCCAAAGGCACTGGTCAAGACCTGAACTCTTACCTGATCAGCCAACTATGGTAATTAAATACATATGCTTTTTAAAAGTAATCTGTGGAGATATAGCATTTATATTGTTCACGTTTTGCTGCATGCATCAAAAGCAATTAGTATTAATGAAAAATGGTATGTGTTGAGAAATACATCACAATTACTACACAGGAGGAATAAAACATCAATTGTGCTCCTGCTCTGAAAATACTTTCATTAAAATCCCTGGAAACTGAAATGTGACGTTACAATAACTACATCTGTTATTCAAAAAGGCTGTATTTTTGAAACTCTACTGTATGAAACTGGTTATATTGATACTTTACAAGGTTTATTCAATTAGACTATTTGAAAAATATACAAATGTGCAAGGCAAACAGCCATAAATTATTACAAAATGTAAGATACTGACTTTTATGTTCAGAGGCACCTTAGAAAGTATCATAAGTAAAATTTCCATTTAATGTTTCAAATCCCAAACATAGTAACAGAGAAGTAATTACCAAATACTAACCAGCACTAGAATTTAAAGACAGATAAAAAAAATCTGATTTCCCCAATTTGCTTCATGGAGGCAAACATACAAAACCTAAACAAAAGAAGATTTAAAGATCCCTCTCTCTGTGTAAGAAAACAGCTTCATTTGCATAATCTCCTACAAGTCTAATTTTTTCTTTATGATATTTTGGAATGTTTTCCCAATCAGTGAATTCCCTACAGCAATATAAAGAGTTCTATACTCAGTAATGAAACACTTTTTTAAACCGCAAAATGAGGACCTGCAGTACAAATATCCCTGGCATCCTGCTGTAAGATAAAACTATTTAATTCCTTCCTTTAAGCAGAATCTATATAATCAGTCACAGATTTATCCTTTTGTAATAGAGCAAGTGAGGATTTTCATGAGAGGGGGATACTCGTGCTTACGATTAACCACCTTAAAATGTTGTTTAGACGGGCTGAAACTGTGAAAGTGAGTCGTTTGCAATCTCTGTGCTTCCTGTCCTTAATGGAACAGACAAAAGGACTTGGAAGAGAAATCAAAGAAAATATGAAGGTGGCCAATTAGTTTCACCCTGAGGAGCAGTGTATGTGAAGCACAACCCCGGCAACTACTTCACTAACTTCTGCTGCTGACAAAAACTATTACCCATCTGGCTCCAGTGTTAGACTTTTGCATAGTGTTGTGATGTTCAGGGTTGGGCGATTCATAAGGGGGCACGGCATCACACCTGCTGCTAGAAAACAACTTAAGATTTGCCCATTATCCTTCCTTTATCCATATTAGATATTATTTACTTGCTGAAAATGGAGGGAATCGTGCAGAAAAGGGCTGAAGGGCCCTAGAGTTATGGCAGAAGTGAGTGACCTCTTAGTCCAAGAATCCTTGTGATGGCAATATCACAGGAAAAGATGCTGACACAGAGGTGTCATTCAGATTCAGTACCCTAAACAGCTGCAGCATTGCCCTTAAAAAAAGACTGTGGGTAAAGCAAGTACAGTTAGTGCTAAGCTAACAGCAAGAAGAGCTCTCATACTTATGCCCAAGCCCTCCTATGTTAGAGCCAGAGTGTACTACAAAAATATGCTCAAGATAGATGGAACCAAATGGAAATACAAGCAGGGAAACTTAAAAAGACAATCTAAGGAAATATATTACTGTTGATTCTGAAAGCCAAAATTATTTATCCTTGCATAATTTTCAGAGGCTGTTTCATCATATAGAAAAGGAGTGAATGAAAAGCTGTTGATGGTGATCAATTCAAGGGGCGTGCAGTCATACTGCTTCATGAATCACTGCACTTCAGTGTACTGCGCAACTGGTTAGTGGTCTCTTACTGTACTGCTGGAGAGTTACATAAAATGAAAAATGTTTATTTTGCTATGTACAACTTATGTAGAGAGGGTAAGCCAGAGATTTTAGAAGGAAATACAGACCTCTTGAAATATATCAGCACAAGATCAACATAAAATAAAACTGTCATCATCTTTCCTGCCCTTGGATATACTGAAGGGGTATTGCTTTGGCAGGTTTCACCCTTCTTCAAATATTAAGTAACCACAGAATTTTAAAGTCCTAAACTTAAATCCACATTAGCAAGCAAGCTGGTTCCCAAGTACTGTTCACATAAATATTTCCAGGATAGTGCCACTTCTGCTACATATAAGTCTCTCCCTGAACACAGGATGACTTAGGAGAGGTGCTGACATAGGATCAACTTCTTTGAAAGATGGACTATACTTATTATACATACATTCATATTAATGCAGAAGAATTGTTAAATAAATGTTAGTACTTCTGACAGCAGTAATATTAACATGATGAGCAGATCATTATTTTTTTAGTTTCCACATTTCCAGTTTGTTCTATTTATTTCACAACTACACAAGCTTAAAAAGACTTATTAAAATGAATAATAGAAATAAGAGCATCATAAAACCAATTGGATCATCAAGTTCAAGTCTATCATTATACTGTTACTTTCATGTTCTCTCCAGGTTATGTATATGGAAACATTAACATTTCCATTTAAAGGCATTTCCAATAATTATTTTGCCAACATTAAGTGTAGATTTTCCTTTCCTTCCTTCTGCCCCTCTACAGCATGCAGCAGTGACCAACATGTAGTGCATTTATAGTCTGAGCCTCACTAGAAATGCGGCAGCCCCACAGAACAGTATAGATTGTGCTTTATTCTCAGCTTCTACTTGAAACCATAAGCAATGTTTCTTTTTCTCTGTACTGTTCTTTTTCAGATCAATGATTTTCATCTGCTTTTTAATTACAGAACCATAAAACAATCTATTCTCCTTATGTATACATAATGCAAACTACTCCAAGAAACTTGTATAAGAAATGAGGCTCATTCTGAACATATCAACTGAAAAGGCTGATTAAGCATTTCTTCCAAACACAGAAGAAATGGACTTGATTCTCATTTATATCAAACTAATACTAAAGGTCTTTCAGGAATGAAGGAGGAGACAAAGACGCAATATATGTCTTTGCATTTCCCCAGTCAAAGGAATGAGCAAAACTTACCAAAAGCAACCTCCATGCAGCCAGGTGCCCCACTGATTGCCCTTGTGGCATTCCACAACCTCTGTGTTGCCTGCTTATACCACTGAAACATTCCTTGTACTGATAGTGATAGCTATTCCAGAGAGGAGTCTTTGCCTGTTAAATTCAATGAACAACTCTGAACCCAAGACGAGGTAACTCCTCTACCTTAAGAAGTCCTCTATAGCATATGTAGGAACTGAAATTCCCATTGAATTCCAAAGCAAACAAACAAAATTTCTTTGCAGAAAAACAGTATTGTTTTTAACTGACTAAATAATATAACTTGAAGAAAACAGAATAGCTTTTGGGCACATATCTCTTACTGCAAGGGTACACCTTTCAAAAGGGTTTGGTGCCCCAAACGTAGGCTTTTGTTTCCAAGTCTGTTGGACAAATAAAAAATACTGTTTTCCTGTACAAACATATGCTAGTCACACCCTTAGACCATCACAACCACAGACTACTACAGTACAGAAGAGGTTTATACTGAAATCTTTAGCCAAACATGTCCTGTCCTTCAACTGTAAGTCAGGCATCTGTGGTCATTCAGTTGTGTGGTGGAATCTCAGTAGTAAAATAATTTCTGAATGTTTCTGGTACACATTAAATAATTGCATGCCAGTGCTGCAGGGAAGGTGGGACTGGCAGCCCAAAACCAGACAGAAGAAAGAGTGTTTGATTGCAAGACTCTTTCTACCCAGCTTGTGATCCAGGCAGTTCTCTCTCAGCATGAGTCCCCCAGTCATGCATGCAATCCAGTAGATCATGCCAAATTGTTGATCTTCATTTCCCCTACTCAGCGAAGATTTTGGTATGCACATAAGCATCACACTGCATAGACCTCTATGGAGTTTCTGTGGATAAAACCACTGAAGTTTAATTTTGATGTAAATATATAACACAAACTGAGGGAAATATTTGACTAGCTGCTGCTCTTTGTACTCTTCCTGTTTAGCTCTTTTATCCAGACTCATTTAGTGGGGAAAGTTAACTGCATCTCCATGAAAATCACAGAGTATAGGGCAGAAATAAATATTTTACTAATGTCAGCCTTTTTTGTTTGTAAACTTAAACAAGGACAAGTACTCCCTGTTTCAGAGAGGAAATCTAAATAATGCCATATGTGATAAATTTTTTAAGATGAAAATTGACTAATGGTTTTGTTACATCTCCTACTTTGTCCTTGGAAAACCTGCCCATGTAATAAAACACGTAGTTTTTCTGAGGCTGATTAAGTAGCTTGTTTCCAGTAAAATTACTTTCCCTTGAGAGGAACATTAAGATTTCTTTAATGCAATCTTCATCCATTACCATTGATTATGGCTTCATTAAATATGAAAATGAGGATTTACTCTTTGCAACAGATACTACTTTCTGCATAAGTGAGTAAAGATTTTCCTCTGTATGCTTCGCTCAGAAAGAAGCGTGAACAAATATTTTATTTATGTACTATTTTGAAGGAAGAAATTGCTTGTGGCAAAAAACTAAGCACAACTCACTGGCAAAATACTCTTCTCTGGCAAGGATGGAGCAACAACATGAAAGTTCGGGGCACAAACCACTCACAAACCTAGCCACCCTCTGGGGCACCAAGAGGTTAAACGCGATAAATATTCATTAGCGAGATAAGCTGATGAATCACACAAGTCCTCACTTGTGAATGAATCAATAAATCTATGAAAAGGCTGGTTGAAGACAAAAAGATATTTCAGTCAGTGTAAAGCTTACTGTCCAGTCAGCTTGGTAATAAGAATGGATCTCTGGCAGGTGCAATGGCTTCATCTAAAACATGCATAAAATAGCCATAATTTAAGGGAAAACAGCAGAGAAATTATATATTAATGTGCTAATAACACTTGAGCAGCACTAAAGATTTTTTAATTATCTTTCTTGCTAAATCACTTTTTGGAAATGTCTAATTTAATTCTGTCTTTGGGAAAAAAAAGATTTTAAGAATCTTCTAGTACTGAGAAAACATCAGAGGTTTCTGTAATTAATACACTGCTCTATAATCAATATTTAGTACATGAAGCTTTGAAATGTTAAATTCCAGGTATGAAGGCAACAGTTCTGCCTTGCTATCTGAGTTGCCGAGCATCAGGTGAGCAGGTCTTGTTCACCAGTTCACTCCTATGGTGTAATGAGATATTTCGAAGATCACATTCAAATTCTACCTCTACAACTTTTGCACATATTGTAAGTAGACAAAATCACCAAATACTTGCTGTAAAGGGTATTCCCAGTTGCCATATTTATCAAGGAGATTTTTTTAAAGGGCTGATCTGTAACCTCAGGGATCAATTTGGACAAAAGCACATCAGATCAATAAAGTAAGCAAGAAAAAGCAAAGTGAGACATGAAATAGAGAGAAATAGGAAGGTATTACTTTTAAGAGGCACTGCATACAACCCCTTGCAAACAAGAGCTATTCTCATGAGTAGACAGTATCAACTCTTGGCTTCCCTCTAAATCAGTAAAAAGCGCATTTTTAATACTCATGCAGCTTATCATCTTCAGATCAACATGCCAGACACTGGTTTCTCTCTTAGAGACAAACACATTTCCATTGGTACACATTCAACTGCTCTCAGCAGCTTTACTATGGGGAAATACACTAAATAGATTAGAAAATGCACCTACCTCTTACAAGAATAATCCTTTACATGATACAACACTGATATAAACAACAACATCTTAGGAAAGACACCCAGTCACTGTACTGCAAAGACTTCAGCTCTCCCCAACAGGGAGGTCATTTCCTTCAGGCTTTGATCAAACCCTAACCAAAACCCATGGAAATATTTCCACCGAGATCAGCAAGATCTAGCTCAGTCCATAGGAGGCAGCGATACCAGAGTATTGTGTCCTCTGTGTCATGCATTTGTAATTAACATTCACAAATTCCTGGTGAGGGAGGTATATTCACCTATGATACACGTCCCCGATGCAGGTAGTCCAGCTATCACTCAGAGGTGACTCAGTAAGAGGTAGACTGTAAAAAAAAGTTTTGTCTCAATTTAAGTGTCATGTACTTCGTCCTGGGTTCTCTCCAGGACTTGCTAGCACAGTCAGAGGGCATTTCAGTTTACCTGTAATGCAAAAAGCTAATATTTTGCCCTCAGTACCTTATGGAATGAAGAAACTATACAAACTTGAAAGCATACAGGAAGAAGTTAATTTCTAAAAAATAAGTGTTATAATTTCAATGCCATATAATAAACTGTGCTTGAACGAAAGTGAAATCATTCTGTCAAAAAGAATACAGATTGTCAATCAACAGCATTTCTTTAAAAACAGACTGTAATAAGAATAACAACAAAAAAAAAAGCATTCCATCAAGAGGACTGTCTGTGATTAAAAATGTTACAATGGTATCTTTTAAATTCCTCTAAATTCAGAAAAAGAGGGACCCTAGAGAACACTGAATACCAACATCAGTAGGCAAAATGTAGTCACATGTTCTCAAAGCTTTAGATTAGCCCAGCTCTACTGTTTTCAAAGGAATTACATTAAGAGTGAAGAAAGACTGTATAAGAATCAAGCTCTAGAGCACTGTGTAAAGATTTAAGAGGTGATAATCGGAAGCCCTCCATCTATAATTCTGCATAGGAAACACTCCTCTTTGTTAGCCATTTGACATCGAAACCATGTGGATGGCCCCTATTCTTTTTCCTTCAAGTATTCCATTAGAAAGGTGAAAAACAGACACAAAAAAAGTAGAAAGTGCATTTCCTTGTGCTAAGCTTATACTCTCTTAGAGCAGTCTATGTTTTCTGTATAACTTTTGATCAGTACAAAATAAGAGCCAAATATTCAGGTGATATAATCAACAGCTTACACCAGCATCAATATTAAGTCAGAGCAGGGCAATCCTGCATTTACTACAGTGGGAACAGAACCCTAATGAAAGATACGTAACTTTAAAAGGCCTTAGCTAAAACACACAAAAATTTCATCACAAAAGTGAAATGCCAAATAAGTTATCAGCTTACTGAATTATCCAAAATTCCGCTTTTGCTCTATCACAGAAATCACACAGATACAGAATGAGGGATGGACTTACTGGGTTCAAGCAAGACCGGAAGACTGTCAATAGCAGATGAGGAGAAGGCTGAGGTACTCATTGACTTTTTTTGCCTCGGTCTTCTCTGGCAACCTCTCTTCTCACAACTCTTGAGAGGATGGAACTCAGGGCGGGGACTGGGGGAGCAAAGTCCCTCCTGCTGTAGGAGAAGACCAGGTTCATGACCACCTGAGGAACCTGAACGTGCATGAGTCTATGGGACCTGATGAGATGCATCCCAGAGTCCTGAGGGAATTGGCTGATGTAGTTGCAGGCCACTCTCCATGATATTTGAAAAGTCATGGCAGTCAGGTGAAGTCCCTGGAGACTGGAGAAAGGGAAATGTTGTACCCATTCTTAAAAAGGGTAGAAAGGAAGACCCTGGGAACTACCGACCTGTCAGCCTCACCTCTGTG
>JAVKLA010000088.1:39545128-39582616 GCA_034782735.1 Sagittarius serpentarius | reverse complement strand
AGGGTGGTGAAACACTGGCACAGGTTGCCCAGAGAGGTGGTAGAAGCCCCATCCCTGGAAACATTCAAGGCCAGGCTCTACAGGGCTCTGAGCAGCCTGATCTAGTTGAAGGTGTCCCTGCTCACTGCAGGGGGTTTTGGACTAGATGACCTTTGATGGTCCCTTCCAACCCAAGCCATTCTATGATTCTAAGATTATCTCTTTATATTTTTCATGGGGATTCACAAAAAGTTAGCTTCTTCGAATACAGTGTAAACTTGGCAAAACATACAAGCACATTCGTAATTTATGATAGCTTTAGTAGAGCACTGAAAAGCAGCTGCCTAAGTATTTGTTTATGATGCTTTTTAATACTTTTTGTTTATTATCATCAGGGATATCCTTTTACAACTTGCTCATACTTACCATGAATCAACAACGATTAGCATTAAAGCTGTATAGTATTTATCATACCAATGTGTTGACTGCCTAAGGGAAGAAGCTAAAGAAAATAGGTATTTCAATCTTAAGAGCAGATAACACAAGATTTAAATATATTTGGCCAAATATCTTTTCTCCATAAAGTTACACTTCTATGAAGTTCTTTTCATAGTGAGTATGATCAGAGTAAGTCTTATCTGACAAATAAAGACAGAACAAAAATAAAAACGATAGTCTTGAGCTAAATATAGCATTGAAATGGGAACCAAAGGGATCTTTGCAACTCTGCTAAACATCCAGTGTAACCTCAAAAGAAAGTATAATCTTTCTCATTGTTGTTATGGTTCCCCATTTGCAAAATAAGGTCAACACATATGAGGACAACACAGACGGTGAGCTGTAAACCAACGTGTAGACCCAATTAAGTAATTTTTTAAAATACTTTCAATAATCAACTCAAAAGGTAAATAAACTAACTACAGATCTGCACTTTGAATAATATGTCAAAAAATGCACATAGTTGCATAGTATCCAGTTGAATTGGTTGAATTATTTATTTCAAATATTTTTTTCTAATTAAATAGTAAGAAATCTGAAGGAGGAAGTAACAATACCTTCACCTGCAAGTTGGCCCATCTGAAATAATTTCAGAGAGCTGGATTTTCACACCATACTGAGACCTTCCCTTAGAAAGGCAAACTCTCTAAAGCATGTTGCATTGAGTCTCCCAACTTTACTGCTTTTGAAAACATGCCTAGTTCTAATGGTGGTCAGTGGGACTAGTTCTTTATAGTAAGACTTTACAGGAAGAATTTTCACTGACATCAAATGAAGTTCCCAGGACAGTGTGTTAATATGAACGAGTCTTCGGTTACAAAACCCACTGAAGATTAAAACAGTAAAGAATAATTTTTCCTTTAATGTCACATTTTATTTTGAGGTTCTTCTGATTTTTCTAAGGTGGTATCACCTTCAATAACGACATGAACTAGACAAGTTTTTCCTTAAAGCTTTAAAAATACCACTCAGAAAGTCTATCGATATATTCACATTTATTGTATACCAAAAATAAAACCTGTCTGTACTATGAAGATAAAGAAGTAGATGAAGATGATCTAACATGAGGAAGATTCTGTATTAACTGTCAGAAATCAAGACCTGGTTCAGAAATACAACTGTAGTAGACCTAAATGCTCTTTGTAATAAATGCATTGAAAGCATAAATAGCTTATACATAAGTATGAGATAACTCTAACACTTACTTTACCAAAAGAACCCAAGACTACAATAAAATAAATGTACATGCATTTTAAAGATCACAGTCTGAGAGTATCTCTTATCGCCACTTCTTCAGCTAAATCAGGAGAAATAACAGCAATTAACAAGTACACATTAAGGGTATACACAACTTATCATCAACTGAAAGAAACTGCAAAGGTTTCAAAAAGATTTACTGATCAGCTGGAGACTTCAGAGATCAAGGTAATGATGAATTTTAAGTGAAAATCACATAGCTGGATTTGAGCTTCATTTTCTCATTTGCACTTCAATAAAAATACAATTTTCTTAAGAATACTTTTTTTTAACAAAGAGAAACACAAAAGGTATGTCCAGTTATATATTCCCACTATATGCTGCATTCTTAATGAAATATTGAGATGCTCAGGACTATACCTTAGATGTCAGTAACTAGTGGTTTGAAACAGCACTAACAGTAAGTACATAAAAAGAAGCATTTAATCATGCAGTCACCATTGAAGTGCTCATGGCACATCACTTTTTCAAAATTAGAAGTCTCCAAACGTGGGAAAACACCTCTTTTGGCAGGTTTAGTTTGACTAAAAGAGCAGTTAGACAGAGTGGTGGAAGTCGGGGGCCATGCTCACCAAAGCTTCCAAAATCAAAGGTAAAATTCAAATGTTTCAGCATTATCAGCCACTCTTTCATAAGTGATTTTAGCCAGTTTCCTATAGAATACCTATCTCTCATCAGAAAAGTCATGAACAACTACCATATTAATCAAGTGTAATAAAACACATAACGAGTCCCAAGATCTCTCTTCAAAACACTTATGTTGTGCCTGTTCACCTCTTGTGCTTTGTGCCTCTCATCTGACCAAAGAACAGCTAAGTGAACACAACACTGATAGAAAGTCCTTATCCTTTTCTCAGCTTTAATTAGGTTCCACTTTGGAAAACTGTCACTCATGTTGATCTGTTATCTTTGAACCTCCATGGTGAATGCTCTCCTCCTGGGCAGAAACCCCCCAACTATCAGAAAAGCTACGCACAGAAGGGAAAATAATTTTGTATTAAAGCAGCTTGAGAAGCCAATGGAGAAAAATGAGAAAGAGTTATTGGAATGACTAATAGCACAGCAGGTGTTATATTAAAAAAGGTGTAGTATAAAATGAGATAATAAAAAACAGGTTAGTAGAAATTCATCCCCAGTGAATCATAATTTTAAAATATTTGTAGAAACAAATGGAATTACAATATAAAATCCCAATTATTTAGAATTGAGGTATCTTCCTGCCTTACATATTTACCAAAGAACTATAGAAATGCTGAAAAAGCTTTTTAAAATATAAAGTAATGAGAAAAATAATTTTCTCATAATAAAATCCTTGACAAACAAGTTATAACTGCATAACAAAAAATACACCTATTAAAACTTCCTAACTGCCAAAACTTCATGCAAATGCACTGAAAGCTAACCTTGTAAGAGGTATAGAAAATCTCATTGCTGCTAGGAGATTGCAGTTAGAAGTTTGTACAGAAAAGCTAGTAATGGGAAAATGTTGACTTCATGCTTTGTTTTTAACAGTTCATACACTGTCACATACTGACTGACATTTGAACACATATTTCATGTTTGTTTAATTTTTATAGGAGTAAATATTTTGTGGCAGCTTTTTCAGCATTTCATATGACTGCAAGTTTATTTGGAGTATTGTTGAATTTTGAATTGATAGCAGAACTTGCATTGCTAGACACAATCTACATTTGGGAATGAAACTTTCTTAATTCTTTTGAGTTGTTGGTTGTTGCAGAAGATCACAACATCAGGAAGCAATGTTTCATTTATCCTAGTACACTAAGAAATGGAGGAAAAAGCCTTTTTCTTCCTGGTACGTACTATCTGTATTTTTCTCTCAAAGGCTGCAAAAGTATTTTTTGTGAAACCTATCCTAGAGTTCAAGGCTTCTAATTAAGGTGTGAATAGTTAGGTAGCTCAAACCAGTAACAGTTCTCATGGCCTTTTTACAGCCTTTCACTCTATGTTCTCCTGTGTTCTCTTTAAAACAGTTATCAATTAGTCAACACATAGTCAAAATTTCCAATTTGCTGCCATCATCCATGGCCTCTTGCTATCAGCGATTAACACATTCTCAAAATGACGTTTCCCTATTTCTCTCTGTATAATCCACGTGATTGTCAGCTGGCTAAATGTGATGAAGAATTTATTCCTGAATGCATTGCATGCATGTAATAATTTATGCTACTGGCATATCACCTGGCTATATGTCATTAAAAAAGAAATCTACTAAATGGCAGGTGTGAATGGCTGTAGTTTATTAATTCTTTCTGCAACTCAGCTGTCAAAATATCAACCTACAATTATATTGTTAAAAATAAAAAAATATATATCCAATAAGAGAGAATTACTTTTTTTCCCTAAGGACTAGAGGCAGCAACCACATTTAGCCCTAAACAGTTTGTCCAGTTTTAAAATTGTTGTTGAAGTGACACTAAGAAAGCCCCAGGAAAGCACAAAGTGAAACATCAGTGTCAAGACAATGATTTTATCCAATGAACTCCATATATCAATTCCGATTCTGTATTGCACCAGGTAACAGCTGCTGAATCAGAAAGGGACCTAAAGAATATAGTATCAGTCCCCAATCACACATCCACAAACTTCTGCTGTTGGAGTACTATAGAAGCAGGGCTCTTAACTAATTTGATAAATACTGTAAAAATGATTAAAGATCACAGGAAAATGTCAAGAAGGAATGTCTCTCGGCAAAACATCTAACCTAAACTCAACATAACCCTAACAGTCATCTTGAAATACCAGAGGAAGATCTGGATATGAACCCTTTGAGATCCATGTCTCCAGTTTTGCAGTGGCTACATCCCAGCTCAGTACTGACCAAATTAAGTTGTAGCCATGGAAAAGTTCAACATACAATCTAACATAATAACCCATACCCCTGTTAAAGTCAATGAGAGCAAAAGTCCCTTTCATTGTGTAGTTCATCTGCTGCCCTAAACCTCTTTGAGGATGAAATGAGTAGTCTGCAAGAGCACATAGTAACTAATTTTTTTTATTTAGCTGGAATTCAGGGATGTTAGTGTTGTAATGATTCTGTTCTGAGTCAGGTTTCCACCATCCACAATGTCAGGCAAGGCCGACCTTCACACCACCGACCCTCACTTAATTTGATCCCCATGCCTAAGACCAACCATTCTGATTCCCTCTAATTGCTTGCTAGATCACCTCTATTTCTTTCTCACTTAACAGTGAAGTCAATCTTGTGACGTGCAAGGCAACCTCAGCAAAAAGCTGAGCTCCTTTCCTTCCACGGAGTAAAATGGATGCACTTCAGCATCTTGAAGGATCTGAGTCTTCCGAGGAAAATGAGAAAATTGCAGGAAAATAAATTGCTGGGATTTAAGACCATAAAGCCTCCTCAGTGGCAAAAGCAATGAAAAGATGTCACTCAACAGCAGGACAAGGCTTTAGACTTTGCTGATAATTTAGATATTGGTGAACTTTGTCTGTTTACAAATCCTGAAAGAAATAGACACTAAATTCCACTAGCAATCTGGCAGCTTGAGGTTTAGTTTCAACTGAGAAAAAACCCAAACCAACCAAACAAAAAAGAAGGGGAAACACCCCATACCACCCGAAAAAAACCCCAAAGGACAAAACCTCTGACATTGTGAGCAAAATTTAAACCCAGAAAGCAGACTGCTTTTTCGTGAGATCTGCATATACAGCACCAAAGGACTGACTTATTAAGGAACCTGCGTCTTAACGAAGGTGTGGCTAGATCTTCTAAATGGAATAAAAACATCTCTTCCTGTGCCTGCAGTGTCCTTCAGCTGTGTCTGTCTTATTGTTTTGATATATCACAATTACTTAGAAAGGTAGCAGAGGCTGTGGCAAAACCAAAATAACATCTATTACAGCAAGTCATGAAAGTGATATGCCAAAAGCCACACAAACCTCCAGTACTCATAGAAAGGAAGTGCAGCATGAGACAGACTGCAAAACCTTTACAAAAACCAGTCAGCACTGGGTTCTGCAGGAGTACTGAAGTAAAGAAATGAAACTACGCTTGGTCTCTTTTCAAATAACGAAGGTGAGATTCAAACTGTTTGGCAAATGATATTCTGTGTGAAAAAAAGCACCAGAAACTAACAATCTTAACACAAGTGAGACAAAAAAGCAATGACTCATTTTTATAGAAACAATCATTCTGCACTTAAAATTTATCTTTGCATACATTACATAAAGCCACATACGCATCTTCAACTCCAGAAAGACTTGATCTTTCCACAGTCATCCACTGTGATTACTGAAAGTTTTTCACTCCCATTCTTAATACCTGGAGAAGGGCACTGTCACTAAGTGATGTCTGCAACTACTTCTTGTAACATGAGTTAAATGTGGATTTGTTCTTGGAAGTTCTACTTCAGAAGGCGAGTTGTACCTCTACTGCAAGCACACTGCATGAAGGGTTTGCCCTAAACTCACATAGAAAAATAGTGACTATTTTATGTAAGGGGTTCATATCCCTGCCTAGCAAACTTACCCAAATAAGATAAAGGCATAAGATTCCCTAAAAACAATAAGATGCAGCCTAGAAAACAGTACATATATTTTAATATTGTCCATATTTTATTACTATACTCAATTCATATTGCTTTACTTGTTAGGACATCATTAGCATCAAGTTCTGAATATAATTAAAAATGGCTCAGAGTGACAACTCTCCCTGAAGAAGAAATCTGAAAGCAATTCATAATCAGAAAGCCAGAGTCCATACATGTATAATGAAGCCTAGAAAGTTTCAGCACCATAGCTGCTATAAACATTTCAGCAAAGTTTTAACTAGTTTGCACACAGCAAGCTGTTGTGAGCTTGATTAAAATGTAAGTGAAGTGCAAGTTTGCCATCTCTTTGAGTTGTCTTTCCAATGATTATACTGTGCAACCAATTCTCCAAAGAAAACATAAGTTGTTTAGACAAGGTTGCTGCTTCAAGAGACATTAATATTGTCCAAAAAGTTTACTAAGTCAATCGCAGATATCTCGCGATCAACAGGCTAATGAAATCTGGGGCAAAACATAGCTTAGACCACACAAAGGACCACTGAAATACACAGGTACAGGATTTAACCAGTTGACTTCAAATGAGAGTTGAAACATCAGTGTTATAGCAGATGTGTTTTTTCTCTTGCTAAACTAACACAGAATGTAAACAGAGAAATTAAAATAATTTTTATTATTTGACCACACTATTTTAAGGTATGTTAAATGCATGACTTGGGAAGAATGCAGTTACAGTAAAACTGAAATAGTTTAGCAGTAATTTCAGCATCTCAAATCATGAGATTTGAGCAGACCGTGGAAAATTATCATTGTACTATTAAAAATAAAACATGCTCCAAAATGATTTGAGCGCTATGGATGAAATACAGCTTTCAAAATAAACATACGTCCTGAAACATTATCCTTAAATCTGAAAAGTGGTAAAAAGCTCTGACATTACTTGTTACTAAAGGTGTTTCTCATGAGTCTAGATGATTTTGTGATTTATCTTTATTTTCCTACTGTAGTTCCGAGACCAACCTACAATTTCATGCCAAAATATTAAGTAATTAAGAAATGATTACACCCCACTGCCGCTGAATTTGTCTGTCCTTCAGATAACTGCTAATTTAGCACCAAAATGGCACATTAGAGCACTGGACCCAGAGGCTGTGGTTCTATCTTGATTTACAAAGTCTTGGAAGGAAAGTACAGTACAATGCTGTGACAGAGAGCTGCATGATGATTCACTGTTTTTCCCTGCTACTAGCACTGAACAAAGAACATTCCTATAGGATCAGAAATAAGAGGAAAATATTTTAGGAGCTATGTTTCCTTCAAACAACATCTATGCACTCTCCCTGTCATAAATGGTAACTCAAATTGTAACTTGGCAATCAGGGTATTACAGCTGTAGTTTGCAGAAAAAATACAGACTCTTCTTGTGCTGGAGGAATACAAATGGAAGGCACTCCATGGTTGGTCTGCTGATGGTGTTGGGGGAAAGAGGGCTTGAAATACCTTCTGCTCTGAGCTGAACTGAGAGAACATTCCAAATGGAATGGACCATAGTTCTCTCTCGTTTCTGTCAAAAATGGCAAAATAATGCATCCAGCCTGCTGTTAGGGACAATGTGGACACAAAGCATGGACTTGGAGGACTCTACTAGCTCTAATGAACATAATGTGATCCTGTGGTTTTCAGGCACTTGTGACTTTGTAGCCATAGAGTGAGTGATACTGCTTTGGAAAAAAAACTTGTTACAATCATAAATGTTCTGTAAGTTCTCTACTGTAGCATCTGGCAATTGCCTAGCTGTTTGAATTACTCCCCAATTAATGTGTTCACAGGGAACTACCAGCCAATATTTTCTGTCATTTAGCAGTTTCTCCTTTTCGTCCTTTTCCTTTTTTTTTTCCCCATGCTCTCCACTCCAACATACAGTTATCTTTGTTATATGTTTAACTTGGTATGTATCTTTTTAACTTTTATGTAATTGCTTTTTGACTCTCAGTTACCACAGTGCCCTTTTTCATATAATAAGAGACAGCCAGGAATGGCAGAAAAGCTGTGAATTTTCAAGGGTTACTGCAATTTTTTTCGTTTGTAAATCTATTCCTTATGATAAAAGAAGCAGTATACATCTGTTCTACAATAGAGAACTCATTATCTTTTCAGGCTTCGATTAGCTACAAGCTGTGCAACATATCTTTTTTTAAAAAGGACGGTCATTTGCAAGTGAAGTAGGGGATCTGTCGTATAAATTTAGCGAGACATTTCCTTTGTCATTTATACAGTCGGAACGTAACCCCTAAAGTTAGGAAATCAAAGAAAACCAAGAAAAATAATGAAACTTTTAAGCTTGTTGACTAAGGAGAAAATGTTGCAAGAATACTGGAAAAACACTAGCATTTCCTTTTGAACACATACTTTCCGGGGGGTGGGGGGCAGGGTGTGTGTGGTGGAAACAAAAGCAAAATAAACTAGCAAGGCTGGGTCAATTCCTATGAGCACGGAAATCATGTACCATCACAGCAGCAATCTACCAAACTCCACTGGCAACGTGTAGTGCTATACCAGCAGTCCAGAAGGTAAAGCATTTCTTCTACTTTATGAGACATCTTAACAACTCAAAGTCTATATTAGATTAATAAATGCATTTGGCATCCAAGATCCTCTGCAGAAAATAAAAACAGGGAATGTATTAGATTTAAATATATGTATAAACCCCCCAAAAATCAAAAAAAAAGAACAGTTAAAAAGCTTATAGAAAGCTCTAGTTGTCTGCAATTCACTAGCTACCATCAAGAAAAAAGGGTTAATGAGACACAGGAATTAAGAGTATGCTTGTATAGAGGAATCCCTTAACCATCATCTTTGCTGTTCTTTTTCATTTCTCACTTATAGTTTAAGTGAGGCATTTAAAAACACACAAAGTTTTAACACTAGGGCTTTTTCAGTATATTTAATGTACTGGAATGATGTCACCTTCAGTAGTTCTTGAATATCATTAGTAGGTGTCTCCCAGCCTCTCTAGAGGTCTATTTCACAAGATGCTTTAATTACTCCTAAACTATTCTTAACAGAAATTAGCACATCAAAGCAATGAGAAAGCAATGAGAAAAAATTCCCTTTGTAGAAGTCTTCAAGTTCATGTATCGAGCCTGTGTAATTATAAAAGGTACCATTTCTGTAAAAGTGTTGTAAAAAGAGGACACAGAGTGATAAAGTAATTTTTTTCCTAGCTCCTAAAAATTCAATTAAATGAAAGATTTCTTCAAAACTCTCAATGTTTTACAGACTGGCTGCTGCAATGTAGTTTTTCAAAGTACATACTTATTCAAAACCAACATCAAACTGGCTTGTTAGCTTAATCCAGCTTCTGTTCAAGTCAACGGTTAAGACACAGGAAAAAAAAAAAAAAAACAAAACCAAAAAAACCTCATACAAAGTCATACAAAGTCCTAAGAAGAATCCTGAATTTGGTTTTCTCAGTACCTGGCTCTGTTATTTACATTAATGGGCCAAATCAATCCCTACTGATAATTAGTGGCATCAGGTTTGAATTCAGTCTTTAACAAGAGCTTTGTCCATGCCACAGCAGAAGAACTTGGAACTTAGGTATATTGATTTTAAAATGAATTACAGGATGAATTAACATATTAAAACCAAGAAACGAGAAATAGTCAATTATAATCAACCATTTGGTAATTCCACTCCATAAAACAGAGCTCCCAATAACTTCGCTTATCCAATGCCATAGCTGAAAGTCTTGTTAACACACCTCAAGAAAAAGGAGTTCCAGATCATTGGGCATTTTATGTCACTTTAATGTTTAGGGAGGCAGCTGAGGAAATATATTAGCTTATGCTTATGTTCCAGTATTCATAACAGAGTTTATGGGCTAAATGAAGGACCAGGTCTCTTTTTTAATAGATGCCTGCAATATCATTTCCACGGTATAAAGTATAATTAAATTCAAATATTCATTCTATTATGCATTTTAACTTTAGGTTGAGTCAACTACAGAGATACATTTGCTGACTTGTTTTGCCAAGCTAACTGTCTGTAGGGAAGATTAACAAGGGAGACAGGCTGTGAAACAGATTCATTCCGGGACTTGTGGATTTTAAGATTAGATTGGTGATTTCTTTTTATGCAAAATGTAAACATATCTGCAATTATTTCTGAGAAAGCCAAGTACTTGTAAGACATGATTAATATGGTATGCTACTATATGGAGACATATAGTGGCATTTTTCCTTTTACTTGACACTCAAATTAGTCTATGGTAAAAATTGTCACTAATTATGTCATCTGAATGAACTGAGATTAGCAGGACTGGTAAATGGCTGCATCCTTGCTCACACTCTTTTGAAACAAACAACTGACAAACCATAATGTTTTTTCCTCTCATGAGAAGCAACATGAATTTGATGGCTGATGGCTATTTAACAATCATGATTGCTTTTGAGTTTGACATACACATTAAAGAAAGAAATTTGTGTGTTTAGAATTACTTTTACTCCATGACTCTTGATTGAGACTGATAGATAAAAATTACAGCAGTATCAACAAAGAGGTACTATCATCATATAATGGGCTTGTGGGAAGATTTGTTATTGTCTGCTGTTAAATTCACCAAGTTGAGCAATCTCATCAAAGAGGCCTGTGTAAAGTTCCACCTTCCCAACTGGTACAAACTGTCACAGCCCAGTGTGCAACAAAGTCGGGAAGATTACCCAGCTGCTTCCTGGTTAGGGTAGAACAACAGTTGTGACAACGCCTGGGACAACACAGAACACAAGGACAACTACAAGTGCACTTCCTCTTGAATGGGGGGAGGGGGGAAATCTATGCTAGTTAGACTATGTAGTTTTCACCTACAACTTTTGCTGGCACCATAGTAAGTGCATTTAGAATAAAAATCAGAATTCAGAGTATCAAAACCTACAAGCACTGCAAAACTACGTTTAAAATTCCATTTTGAGACACTATTTGTAACCTCACAGAAAAACTCATAGTGAGGGCTCTTCAGGGAAGAAACGTCCTTTACGTTTCCTTCCATTCCATTTCCCATTATTCAGCGCTGGATTAGCATTAAAGACTATCAAGACTGCTTTCAAAACTAGTAATGCTGCAAAATAATAAGAGAGAAAATCTCTTTCTTTTTAAGTCTCTTGGACCTGACAGTCCTTCTATCTGGAGTAGCCAGATGAAAATGCCCTTCTGGAGAGCCCTTTCATCTTATCTTCCTGCAAATGAACTTCCCTGGCCAAGCGTCAGAGGACTCGGTTGCAGCAGGGTCCATAGAGAGAGAACAAGGCTTTGCCAGGGCAATCTTGTGTCTCCTGCCCACAAGATCAGGTATTTCTTCCATCCCCTATAACTTCTCTGGTTTTCTTTCATTTAATAGCCTATCCAACCACAGCTACCCTCCTCTATTCTAGACTTAGACTTCTGTAGCATCTGAAAAAGAAGAGCCTTTTGAAAGCAAATATAAGAGGACATGCAGAGCGGATTAAGTCACAACTGTTAAGTTAGAGAACTTTAAGAATCTTGGTTTGAATTTTATACGAGTATAAAGGGCAGCATTATCAACATAATTTTTTAAGAAGAGGCAGATTCAGAAACAGTGCCAAACTGCCCTCAGGTTACTAATTATCATCACAAAATTTTGTCACACTGGCAATGATAAGTGCAAAGTTATCAAAGAACTTCTGAATTTAAGCTGGCTAGCCACCAACATCCAAAACAAAATTATCTTTATGCTAAGATAGTACACCAGCATGCAGCATATGCAAACCCATGCTACTTTATCTCTGTCCACTTTCCAGTTTCTACTGCATGTCTGAATCTTTCCCAAATATCCAGTATCCTTCAAATCCACACTCTGGCTCCTCTTCAGTCCCCTCTGCTCCCCCTAGCTTTAGATCTTTACTTATCTCTTTAGAGCTATAAAAAATGGAAACTATTTGGAGAATCCAGGACCTACAAATCACACTGCGAGTTAAGAAACTATTATACTGCATTGCTTCCAATATTCTACTGGGTTCCAGCTCTGGGTGAAAGTGAATGAATGAATGAATGAATGAATGAATGAATGAATAGGTATCACATTAACAGTTCCTTGAGCTTTCTTGCTGGAAGAAATTGGGACAGCTAATTTTATAGGATAGTTTGCCTTGTTGTCTACAGAACTCCCAAATAACTCGGTATACAAGGAGAAGCCTGTTACTTAATATAAATTCATTACATTATCAACTCAGTTCTTATTGGGTGTTTTTATTGTGCCACCTCTAGAGAATTGTTATTTATAAAAAGGTATTGTAGATAGAGAGGACAACTTGAGTTAACACTTAAGTTACATTTCCAGTCAGCTACGAACTCATCTGTGGCAAATAACAGAAAAAGGCTTGTAAAAAGCAAGAACTATGCACTTTACTTAAAGCAAATGAATAATGTGTGCCACTGGCTTTAGTAGGGCTGTAGCTGTTAATGGTAAGCAGTAAACTCAACTAATGTTAAACAGTAAAAGTTCTCTCTCTTTTTTTTTTAACCCACTCTCAGTCCCTGGTTTATTCACTGTACATCCTCTTTCTCTTCACATAACCTGCCTTTTGCAATAAATGAGATGCAGCCTACAGGACACAATTTGCATGTAAACAGAAAAGGAAATGAAGTAATGCGTACATGGAATGAAGACAGCTAACACTGAACAACCAACCTTCATTGTGGCATTTCCTAGCTTTTCAACTGTGATAATAAAAACCTTCAATACCTAATTCAGAAAGACTATGAGAGATTAATTAATATATGCAAAAGAAACTGAACAGACTCAAACCTTTCTAATTTCACGGTATATAAAACAGAAGTAATACAGATTATTATCTTACAGGAAGAAACTCAAGACCTGTTCTGCAAAAATGTTAGTAATCCTGCAATATTTCTGCTAGAGACATACATATTGAAGGTTACATCAGGATCAGAGAAACGGAAGCTACATGCTCATCTGGAAACTGGATCTCTATGCTGTTATATATTTTGCTTATTTTCTTACTATTTACCATTTCTTCTAATTTTATCTCACCTTCCCTTACTCTGCGTAACAGGAGTGTATAATGTCAAAAACTGTATAAAAAAAAATGGAGTAAAGTCACCAATTTAGTGGTACTGCATTTGACATATTGGGATACTTATATAAAGGTGGCTTTATAGAAAGAAAAACTTAATTTTGACTTTTAGCTTTTAATTGCAGAATTGGGTGATTTTTTAATGGTATGAACATTCATGCCTTTTACCATAGTTTTGTATTTAAAGTAAAAGAATACCCGTTAAAACAAACTTGTGTATGCTTTCAGTTTGTTTACAGTAAGTGGAAAAAGATCAAATCAAAACCAAATCTAATCTGCTTAAAGTAAGACTTAGACGGTTAAGTGCATGTGACTACAGAACGTTTTTTTCAGTGGTGAAACAAAAAAGTAGTATTCAAAATTATAAGATCAATTACCTTAATGAAATGAAAGAATTAAAAGAAATTTATAGGTGAATAGCAATATTTCTCACACTTGAGCCAACACTGACTTTTTTCCCTTTTAAATAATTAAAAAAAAATATAAATTTAATGTTCTAAACCCAAACCTGTCATTTAAAATAGAAAGGAAAATATTTCTCTTTTTTCCCCTGTTTTAAGTTAAAATTAGTCCTCAAATTTGATAACAAATGTGCAAAGTTTCAGTGCACCAAAACTGCAAATTTGAGATCCTGCCTGCTGTGTACACAGATAGTGCATCATGATTGATCACAGCTTCCAGTAATAACAGTGAAACAAACAAATAAATGAGCAAACCAATGATGAATCAAGAGCAAATAGAGAGAATTTGAACTTTTACTTTCCATTTCTTTGTTTCACTTTTCTGTAGCACATGATCATTACTAGAATTAGGTATCTATGACGTAGTAGCACACAAAAGTCTGCATAACCAACTAAATGTTTACCCTTACTAAACATATATGTGACAGACATCTATACAGTGAAAACCAATTTCACGACAAATGTTCATCTGACTTAAGGAGTTGCCTGCTTTTAGCCCAATGACATCCAGCTTAACTTAACATCCAAGGTGACATTTAGTTTATCGATGACTAGACATTTAACGTAGTTTTCAGGGATCACACTAGATCACTAGGGGATTAATCACCCTTTAGAGACACCTATTTCTTCCCACTAACTCTAGAGGGAAGTAGAGGACCAAGCTATAATACACATCACATCAATTAGATAAATCCTCCCACTATACAGGTATGTCTTTTTTTCTGCCTTAATTTGAAGATGGTTGCAGAGGTATTTTGATGCATGACCCAGGATCTTCCACATTTTAAATTCTTGTTTGTTTGGGTTGGTGGGGGTTTTTTTGTGGTGTTTTTTTTTTTTTTTGGGGGGGGGGGTGGATAACGACTGTACTTGGAATTTTGATGCAATTTTTCAAACATTTTTAAGATTTAAATTTAGAGTATTGAGTTTGATGGCAAAGCTCCCAGTGTATTCACCAGAAGCAGTATTTCAAGTTGGAGTGAAAGAAATTTTTAAAGAAAAATAAATTCCAAACTTCTCTGAGCAGCCTTTATATCTCAGTATTGCTTCTATTAAACCAGTAATGTGTGCCAACATGACGATTCGGGCTTTGGTGACTATTTAAAAAAAATAAAAAGCATTAGTAACTCATAATAATATCACATATGAAGTATTACATCTTTCTCCAATAATCAAAGGGAACTACGAATTTCCCTGTATCTTTTTGCAAAATTCTGCATGCTCTATATATTACAAGTTATAAAGATAATACTATGTTCAACATTATTCAGCATTTAACAAACAATTTACATAATGTAAATATTCACGTAGCCTTTAGCATTTTAGGACTAAGGAATTCTGAATGCTATGCATGTCACTACTTCTAATATTGCAGCTAGTTACTTATTGCGTGATACTAGGGAGATTCTTGGAGGGATTGATAGTATGTATTAATAAAATAAAATATAGCAAGAACTTTTTAAAACTCAGAACATTCTTCTATAACTGCTTAAGTATCCCTCAGTGATCCTTTTTCTATAGACCTTTATTTTCATTGTTAAAAGATTTGGGACTGTTCTTCACTGCAGCTCTCCCAACTGCATTTTGGTTTATAAATCTCAAGAGTTTACGACTGCTGTCCATAGAGCAACATGACTGACAGCAAAGAAACAATGAAATTCCCCACCCTGCCCCATACTGAGCACTGCTTTTTAGACACAAATAGGAATGGTAAAGCGTGAGTTTAATATATAAGTATCCTCTTGAAGACTGCAGTGTTAAATACTTTTTCTTTTCAGTGTTGGGTTCATAAAGTTATTCATAACAGAAAACCATATTTGAAGCCAATATAACATACTGACTTTTTAGCTTTGAAATACATAATTTGCCAAAAAAAAATCAGTATATGTACATGGGGGTCAAAAAAGAAAATGAGGTTTCAGCGTCAATCTCATTAGATTCTATCATTTTACTGGCATATTCCATTCCTAGCATGGCCCTGAGGCAGCTTTTCTGTCCCTGTGTGAACCCTTGCTTCAAACACAGCTGACCATCCTGCCAAACAGTTGCACACGATGTGTGAACTCTTAGGCATCAAGAGAAACTGCAGCATCGAAAAGATTTCACACTGGTTTGCTTGCATTTCCCTAATGAACATCAAGAATATGCCCAAGAATTTTCATGATTGAGCCTTACACTGTTAACTTTATGATTCGCCTCGTATGTGAAATCATCAGGCAGCGTTACTTGTCACACGTAGCTTTGTACATCCAGAGTCTGACCTCAAAACCAGGAGATTAAAATGAATTAATAACCCAGAGTATTAAAATCAATTTAATTCTTTAGTCTCTTGGGCAAATTAGGGTTGTATTTTTATGCTTTTTCCTGCAACTTAGAAGTGTGGAAAGTTTTTATTCTGATGTATTCTCTTCCTTATAGAACTAAGAAGAAAAATATGGATTAATGTGCAGCTTTCTACTATATCGTTAATTTTGGCAATATTTGTGTTTCCCAACAGTGCACTGAATTTCCAAGATGCCTAAATAGGAAGTAATGAATAACATCTGAGTAATAGTCATCTTAGAATGTAAGGAAGGAGGTTATGGTTGCTGCATCTCACCGCAAAGTAGAAACTCCAGAGCTCATTTAATCTTTTAAAAGGAAACTGCCCCAGGTGTTTAAACAGGGCATAAGGCTCTTTGCTGACCTGTGGCAGAAGGACAGATTTCATCAATGAAAAGCATCTGCCTCCCAACTCTATTAACTGGAGCAAACTGTTAACATTAAGTTTTATGAGCAAAGGAGCCCATGAATAATAGTCAAATCAAACATTCACTCAGAATTTGAATGATAATAATAGTGAAGATCCTTCTGGCATTTCTGTGGCCTTTATTCCATCTAAATAAGCTGTATTCTATCTAAAAACAAGCCTGCCTTTTAGAAACAACTCAGGGAATCTGGTTCAAACTGTTTCTATGTCCTGAAGGAGTTTTCCGTGACAGTCTTTACAATGATCTAACTACAAAGTTGGCCCTGCTTTGAGGGAGGGGCTGGACCAGACAACCTCCACAGGTCCTTCGTCCTTCATTATTCTGTGACTCTATATGGACTAAACCATCCTTTACAGTTATTCGTTCCAAATGACACGTCACAGCTTCACCTCACTTACAAACTCCTCCCTAAGCGTTTTTCCAATCTACACCAGCAAGTTCTTGTTCGAAAATATACAGTACTTCACGGTATAATGTACATATATAGTCAATATTTTCTCATTAACAGAAAATATACTTCAAACTCTAGTGGGGCCAAATTTCCCTGCTTGCTTTCTATTAAACCTACACATAGCTGGTGCTCTTTTTGTCAGCCCTCTCTGTTAATATCCCAAATAGTAAATGAATTTATGTGACCTATAAAGAGGTAACTTTTATGCTTCATAGTAATTTTAAAAACTGATGCGGATAATGCAGAGTTATTTGTCCAATTCTGAAAGGAATCTTCAAAATTTGGAATATAAGCCATTTTATTTAACTATAATAAACATTAAATCTCAACCACACAGTTGGAATTTATGAATTAAGATGTAAATATATATACATACTTCTGGTGCACAATGAATACATCTAAACATCATCATTCACCTTTTAAAGCCTACAGAAAATATCTCCATAGCAACTTACAGTTGCCAACTGTAGCAGTCTTTTCGAACCATGAAAAAAATTAATTAGTGAGCAAGAATTTATGTTCTTGAAAATTAACTCAAAAAGTCAAAAGTAGGAGTAACAACTTCTGTATCCTATGCCAGTGGTCTCCCAGATTCGTCTGAAAAGCTCAAGGGATATGCTTAAAAGTAAAATTGTAATGCTACAGGTGCTCAGCATACTTCAGAAAAATTAGGAACCAGTATCTCAGACCAGCTTTCATGGGACCCATTCCCAATGCTGATTTGCAACAAAAGAAACTGCATATGTATATACATGAGTAAGAACTCATTTCAAAAAGTGCTGTCTACCAACACATAGAAATATGCATTACTTGGCAGTTTATAGGCAATAAAACTCTTACCATGTCACAGATACAACTGACAAGGTTACAATTCACTTCAAAGCTGAGACTTTCAAAGCCACTTAATATATCCAAGATGCTCACTTGCAAAATGCGTTACACATTTAAAAAACAGCCCAAATTTGTATTCTTTAAGAAATGAAACAAAACTAAAGTTAAAAAATACATCTTCTGGGTTTTGCAGTTTAACACATGAGAAAATACACAGCACATGCGATGCAAGAGAGATCAACTGCACTGTAGGGCAAAATCGTTTCAATCCTTTACACATTTAAGCCTGTGCCCTTATAGCTCAGAAGTACTTTGCAACTATTCCTCAGCAAGGACCATGACAGAAGCAATGCAGGGTCAGAGAGATGAGGAAACATAGCTGCTGTTCTGGTAGGTATAAGGCGTCCCAGATTTCCTCCAGCCAAAAGAAGAAAAGAAACTGCACAGAGGTCAGAAACAAGCCACAAAACAAAGTCTGCTTGGAACGGTACAAACACAGCAACCGTAAGAAGCCCCATCAACTCCTCCTCACAACTACCGGTCATTACAAGCATGTAAGTAATAGTCTCTCCACAGCTGTGGTGAGTGGACGGTAGAAGAGAGTGCTTATTTTTTCAGTTTTTGCTTTTTATTGCCCCCAGGAAATAAATAACAGCAAAAACAACATGACATTTTTTTTCAAGTCTTCTTTCCTTAAGCAGCTATTTTCAACTGGAAAATTTTTCCGTTGCAATTTTTGACCAGGACTCTCATTTCTGAAAAATATCTCTACCTTTACACTATAAAGCAACCATATCCTTGAGAAAGATGTTAATTTTTTAGCTACCGGATAAGAGCAAATGCCAACTAAATGGCAGAAGTTGTACCAAGTCTGCAGGGGATCTGTAAATACATCTATGGATAAATCCTAAATGGATCCACAGACTAAATCCTGCCATTTGCCCCAAAGTCATTTAGAAGCAAGCTGACTGGTTCTAGTTTTCTTAGAAATTTGACATAAATTAGAATTTGGGGGATACAGCATGCAGAGTTGGAAAGCAAGCGCAATTCTCAGCTGGCACATTACCTTCAGCTTACAGTCGTCTTTGGCCCAGGATCATAAAGAACGAAACACAAAAGCTGGTAATTAATTTGCACACCTTTAAAACAAAAGTGAGGAGAAACAAGGATTCCCCGTGCCCTGAAAAGCTTTGTACCGCTTCCTTTCATGAACTAATGAAAATTAAGATGACAGTCTCAACTGCAAACTGACATACTCAACCAGGAGAACTGTCAAGGCGAGATTTTAAGGACATCCAATGGCAATCAGAACAACTATGTCTGCCGCCAGGACTCTTATCAAGCAGTCGTGTTCCACTATCTCTTGTGCTCTGAAGACCTGTCAGATAGGTCTGGGGAAAAAGTGTGCTTTAGTGCAGACTTAAGAAAACAAAATAAACTGAGCAAATACCTGTGAACAGAACTACAAAAAGTTTTACTGCAGCACAAGTCCTTGCTGCTTAGCACCAAGCCATTAAAATTCTTGGCAGCAGCACTCACTCTTGGCTTGCCAATGGCCCACTTTCACGTGGCCTATTTTTGTTTAGAAAAAACTTCAGAAAATCCTGAATATTAAGTCTTTCTTCAAGCTATAATGATCATGGAGATTAGCTCTGATCAGCAGTTTTAGGCCATATGTAAATTTGGTATCCCTAGGCAGAGCAACAAACCATGAAATACCCTTCTTTTTTCCCTTTGGCTAGCAGTAATAAGGAGACTGCTCTACAGACCCTCATTAAATATTGGTCCACACCATCTACTTAGCATTCAACAGGTTGTAATTCCTGGACCATGTCAGGGACTAGCCTACAGCTAAGGTATACCAGATTTGCAAAAGAAAACATAATTTAAGCATTGAAATCAGCTACAATAACAAAGAAACCTTTACCTCATTTGGTTTCACTTAATTAATGCTTTTTTATGTTTTCCACTTCTTTGGCTGCTGCAGTCCAAGGAAATTTAGTAGTATTTAAGCAGCCTCACCACTACCCATCCTCATAGACGTGCTTATGAAAATGCTAAAATACATAAGTTAAGGAAGATATTTTTCCTTTACTCTAGCACACATTGTTTAAAACCCTCAGGACAGGCCAAAGTAATAAAAGGATGTACCAGTCATGAGAAAATACAACACCACTTTTTAAGAAACAGCATATTTAATATAGAGTCACGATGGGAATGAACAAACTCCCTGTTACAGCCTGCGCAATACAGCATCTCTCCTTGGATGAGGTCTGAGAAAACAATCCTTGCCTTTATCAGAAAATCTGATTTAGTTTCATTTAGGAAAGAGATACCTACATTCAGCAGCAAACCGTAGAGAGCAAAGGTTCCCCAACAAATGGTTCTCAAATTGTAGTGCATTGCAGGAGGTGGTAGAATCAGCAGCTCTGAATGCCTCTGTGCAGGGGCTTCTCTGAGCATAGCATGGACTTTCCTGTTCACACTGGTTTGAAGTGTATGCTAATAATACTGTAACTGATGTTTCAATCTATATAGTGATTGAGGAAAACATTCTGCATTTTGATGTCCATCCCCTACACTTTCCAGTCATGAGCAACTACTTTGTAAAGGAACTGACAGACAAATTGTAATCTAGAAACCAGGAAGAGGGGAAAACTAAAACATTTGCTTGCCTGCTTGCTTCCCAAAGGATTCTTCAGTTTGAAGAAAAGAAAAAGAAAAAAAAAAAAAAAGATAAAAAGGAGAAATGAGTTAAAACTTTATTCAATAGCAATGAAGCCTGAAGCTGATAATTTCAGCCTTCTTGGATACAGCAGTAGCAATGAGAAAATAAGAGCCCAAAGGATGGATAAACTATATTATCTTAACTACAAAAGGCAAACCTTCAAAATATGAAATCGGAAAGGAAAAGCTATACTATGAACTTTTTTCCCTGGCTAAGAAAATATGTTCAAACTTTCAGTTCTTTAGTTCTTATTTAGTAAGCCTGCAGCATATAACTAAGCCTGCTGAAAGTGTAACCTCCCAAAATTAAACTGTCAGATAAGCAAGATTACAATGAGCCCAAGAGGCATGTCTATCTTTTTATAGTTATTTTGAGTACTGTAGGTGTTTGTTAAAATAAACTATGATAGAGTACAGCTTAAAATCAAGAAGGCAAAACTGTTTAATTTAAAAAAATAAGAAGTCTGCAAAACAAGACTTGCAAGCGTGTCCAAATAGTAATATATGCAATTTCATGATCCATTACACTGTCTGTTAAAAAATGCTGATGTGCCTCTGTTGCTTTCGTTTTCCATAGCTATGGTCCTTCTCTGCTACAGTCGGGAACTGAGCTCCTATGCCAAGTTCAGGCCAAGCAGATTCGGGGACCACTTATTCCGTCTGCACAAAAAGTTGATGTAACAAGAACAGTACTGCCCATTGTATCTTTGTTAAATCTACTATAAACTTTGCTTGCTAAGCTAACTTTTTTACTAACATTGTATAGCTTGCTCCTACGCAGCAGTGATGATAGGCATTGCAAAATCCATAGACGTTTCAGTATCTCAGTATACCTCTTTTAACGTAATTACATTCTTTTACTGTCATTTATGGTTTTGGTTTATACGACTACTTGTTCAATGTCTGGCCACTCTTTAATTACCAGAAATTCTCATAGTGGTTTTAGGGTATGAGCTTTCTCTCCAATAGGATTTGTCTGAGTAATCCTCACACTTATTCATATATCTACTGCAGAATTTGTCAGATGAAAACCTTAAACCACTTTTATTTACTTGCTGCTGGTACTAGCGTTATTATATCTGAGTGTAATGTAGATCCTGGATACTGAGTACCTAGATACCATTTTTCTGGCACGAACTGATGTCTCTTAGCAGAAGAATCCAAAGCAAGTTCAATTGAAACAGATCAGCAGGATGCTTCCTCATCTTACATGCACCTTGGCTTCTTTCCAGGGCTTGCTCAAAACCAGCCCAATCCTGCAAACGTTTACAATCCTTCTGACTGTAGCACTTAAATATCCTGTGGGAGTAAGAACCTATTCTTGCATATAGAAAGGAACTCTATATTGTTTAATAGTTTGATTTGCTATTACATGCTACTGCATAGGTTTTATTTTAATATCATGCAACTGCTGTGATTGCATTTTTATAATTGGTGCTCTACCCCAGAGGAGAACTTTTTGAAGAGTATAAAATGCTACCCAGGTGCTGAATCAGAGAATTTACTGAGAGTACTTTGGGTAGTAGTACTTAGCTATGAAGCTTCCCAGCAAAGGTGCTGCAGGTGCTAAAGAACTCAGACTACAAGATCAATGACATTAATTAATGGTTCATGCAACATAACGTAAAAGAAAATTAAGGTAGTTAATTAAATTTTGAAAGAAAAGTCCTGGACAGAATCCAGCTGAGATGCTGATGCCCTTCTGAAATTTGTGCATATTCTGGTGACAGATTCGGACCTACATTATCTCCATATTCTGAATCAAAGGTGTGGTGATGTAGCAGTAATTATTTTTGCTATGCTATATAGTAATGATAGCAAATTTCACCTCCAAGGTCTCAGATTTGGAGTACATAGGGTTTTAGCAATAACGAGCCTGCATGAATTTCACTGACATTCCAACACCCACTGATTTCACAATATGCCAGTCTCAGCTGACACAAAGAACTGTCATTTAACAAGAAAACACAAAGAGATCTTTCAATTAACGCTCCCTTTAACTTAAATGTTTCAGATGCCTCCCAAACTTCTCAGATACACCACAGGAGCACTGGGTTGATGGCAAGAAATGACAGATGAAAAACTTTTAAATAACTACCTCTTTTAAAATTAAAAACTGCTTTAAAGAAAGACACCATATTTATACCGGCCAATAGTAAAAGAGAATGATTGTTCAACAGAATTTTTTAAATCAAGCATCATGGAATTCAGACTGTAAAAACATACTGAGACACTGGCTATGTTTTCAAAGCCCAAAGGAACTGTAAATCACTATAGATGAGAGACTACAGCTTGGAGCAACAAATCAACATAACTTTATTTGAGAAAAATAAAAAAGGTTTGAGCAACTGAATTAGCAGAGTTGGTTTTTTTCAGTTGTTTTGGTTTTGGTGTTGGGTTCCCCCCCTCCCCCAGTCTGGAAAAAACACGTATCTTCCCTCCCTCTGTGAGATCAAGTATAATCTGCCTTTTTAAAGCCTAAAGCAGTGAGGCCAAGAAATACTGTTTGCCTATGTACTTAATAAAATCACACTCTCAAGGAGGCTGAAAGAAAATACATAATCTATATTCATTGAAGTAGTAATCATATGAACCCATGGACAAATCCTGCAGTGTATTACAAATTATTTCATTAATTAAAGTAGCTTTGTCTTAAGGAGAATCTCTCAATTTCAAAACTATGTTAAAAATAAACTTCCCTGCCAAGGTTCCTAACAATGTTTTTGACAATTAAAATGAAAAGATAGTAAAGAATACATTCTACTTTTAAAGTAAACATCATATTCTGCTTTCCTCTTAGAGATTCCACAGAGGAAACCGATAAATTTCACCCAGTAATGTCCATCTCATTTCTTTGTGGTACTACATGCACTGTCATAATGTTTGCATGGCAAATTTTGCTACAGAAGCTTATTTTATTCAAAACTGCTTTTTTTTATAACATTCCTATTTCTTAAAACAATTATTAAATGCTTCTACTACTCTTAAGATCATATTTTACCAACACTACATTTTAGAATAGAACATTCTGTATAAGCGTACGGTTAAAGAGTAGATTCGGAGCTGGGACAGAACCGTCCAAGAAAACATACATTATCTTCACCAACATAATTCTTCGCACAAACATGCAGTACTATCAATTTTTAAAGTACAAGTAGGTTGTAAGCATAATAAGTAAGGAATGTGGAAAAATGAGTTAAAATATTTTAACCAAATTATTTTCTACCTTTAGTTTTGAATCAAAATGTATTTTGCTTTCATAGTGTTGATTTGTTGTACAAAACTGAAAACCTGAAACTGAAGTCATAGTTTCCATCTGAAAACTGCAATTTCCCTCAATTTTTGGTTTTCTTTTTTACTGGAAAACTATCAATAAAATCTTTTCCATTAATTTTCATTTACATTGCTGGGAGACAAAGGGGCAGTGCAGCTACTTCTAACACAATACAGTCAAAGGAATTTTTTTCAGATTTGAACTACAGAAAATCTAGTTCCAAGACCCCAATGTTGCAGTTTGATGAAAGTCAGAGGTGCATATACTAATGCTGTGAGAACTGAGATGCTTAGAATCTTCCAGGCCACAAACAGCGAGAAATGATGCTGTCCCTGAATGGCAGCATTCCCATTTTCTACATGGGGAAGGTATGCACTGCAAGTACATGAAAAGAATATTCTTGTTCCTGTCAGAAAACATAAGATCCTGGCTCCCCATTTTTTGTTGTCAACTATTTCCCTGTTTTTACAAGCACCTTTTGGAGCCAGGCCATTCATTTGTACTGATACTACATTAAGATGATGATGATGATAATAAAGGCTTTATTTGATAAACAGCCATGAAAGTTAGTGATAGGGAACATCTATATTTCAAATATTTCATTAGCTACATGAGAAAAGCGAGATTATCAGTCATGAATATTTTTACTGTTATTAGCTACAAACAATCACTGCTGAAAAGAATTTGGAAGTTGATTTAGTGTTTGGAACTAAAAGGGAGCCGATACCTATTTCTGAAAGCTATTTGGAAAGTAGGTGCTACACCTTGCTGTACTGACATGGCCAGTTAGTTGAAAAATTGAGAAGTGAGAGAACATTGTAGTGACAATTACCCATCAGTGTATATCATACACTGTCTTTTGACTTATTTACTACAATGGCATACAGAATTCCAGGTAGTAAACGCACTTATACTTTTGGTCAATACTAGGGAAAGAATCAACAATTCTGGAATCAGATTCAGAAGCAATCATGGTAGCAGGTCACCCAAAACAAGAGCTGGAATACTTAAGGAAGGAACAGTAATATCACAGTGCTGTCAGGTAAGTTAATATATTTGAAGACTGCATTAACCGTTCCCTAACTCTTACTTTCCTTACACTGACCTGACCTACAGTGTTTGAGACACATAAAGGTAATAAGAACCAAAACAAATACTCTTAGCAGAAAAAATGTGAAGAAAACCTATTAGAGCTATTATAGTACCAAAATATGTAGTTCCATTGTGCTTCTGTTACTACTGAAATATTTTGAAATATTAGGTGAATTTCTCTAGAATTTTTATGTAGAAAAAAATCAGAAAAACTATTAATAGTGTTAAAAGTAAACCACAGAAAACTGCTCTACTTTGACTTTTTCTTATCAATTGCTTTGAAATTACTTTAAGGTTGAATTAATTTAGATTCAATCAATTTTCTTCAAGGACAATTTTGCTTTTACTGTAATTGAAAAAACAGAGCCAGATTTCAAACTCCCAAAATATTTTTCAAATAGACCTTCATTGTCTGTTATCCCAGTCATTCATAATCAGAAAACAGACACAAATATATATATGCATCAGCTTCAGATGTTTTGTTTCTGGCATCTGTTTAACACGTTTTTATTTCTGGCATCTGTTTAATATATACATTTTGTGTTCAACGGAATCCCCTTTGCAGCAGCAGTTGCTACAAGTGAATGGTTTCAAAATTCTACCACACTATCTTTTGCTTATTTTTCCATATTTTTTTTGAGAATAAGTATTCCTGAAAAACATTTGTAAACCACTGGTGAATGTATTCAGAATTAGAACACAGCCCTCCCATCCAACTGGTTTTCAGCTACTTCAGGGGAATATAATTATGGTTTTTAGCCATGAGACACCTTCCGAGTAATCCTCTGTGTTTTGGCCAACACAGCGGTCATCATGCATTAAATCTTGGAGAAATTACAGTGCTTCTTAAAACAGCAAAGGGAATTAAAACTCAAGTTCTTGACTGGTAAGTGATCTTTAAAGGGGTTTTGTTTGGTTGGTTTCCCCTTCTACATTTAGAGTTTTATAAAATAGTCTAACTTAGAACCATGTAAAAATTGTAGGCTATCCTTTTGGTAACAATTGCAATAATGATAACCGTTTTACTCCTGTATGCTTAAATCATAATACTGATGAGCCACATTTGTATTCCAAAAATCGCTGTCTTGAATATGAATCTGTTAATATTTTCTCAGATCCATATTTAAAAGACATTTCTACTGGGAGTTTCCAATATATACCAGCAGAAGACGGATGGAAAGTAAGAAAACTGCACCACTCAGATTTCACCTTCAACCTATCACACCTCTTATGTTTGATTCTAACTCAGTCATGCCATCTTTGTATACCAGCTGACAGCAACTTCCCTCCACGCCCCGCAAGAAACCCAATAATAAGTTTTTTAACTTTACCAGAATATTCTAGGGGTACAAACATATCATTTAAAAAAAAATTTCTTTCTTACTTTCAAGCATGTTAGTGGTGCTCACTAGCAGGCTTGATTTCTAAAAATAAATGTAAATTCCCATCTATTTTTGGTTGACAGCCATGGAAAACTGTCACACAGAAATACGCTTGCACTTCGTGTGACTGTGTGTGCAAATGAATAGCTGCGTGGAAAAGTAGACATTTTCTGTACTTAAAAGACGTAATCTGAATGAAGAAATCGAGGATTTACTTTTTCTAGAAGTTTTGCTCAACATATGTAAGCCCAGTTAACTATTTTGAATATTTCCATAAAGAAAAAAAAACCCTTATCATATTATAAAAAAAATAGATTACCTATAATTATTTCTTCTGTTTACCTTTTACTGTTTGATCATTCTCACTAAGGTTTCCTTTCCTGTCGCAATTGCTTTCAGTCTTCCAAATGTAATGCACAGATATCCTCTGACTTCACAGGACTAGAGACTGCAATTTAAACCCCAAGTACTATATTTAACTGTGGGAAAAGAAAGACTATGAGGGCATGAAATAAAGGGAGAAATGGGAGAAAAAAGCAAAGAAAAACATGAACTCACAGTTTAAAAATAACATCTATCTTCTCTCTCTCCCCCCTTTGTTTTTAAAGACTCTATCCATCTGATAATATCTTTCAAAAAATATTGGGAAACATAATCAGATTAACCTGCAAGGGAATAAATAATCCTGCCATTCTGCAACACTGAGTTTTTTATTCATCTACGTATCTCTTTCACAATAAAGGTAGTACGGATTTGTCTACTGACTGATCCTGGCACTGCATACTAAGGCAAACAAATCCTGCCTGCACTCACAATTCGTAAACTTTTTTTCCATTTAGCACTTGGAGTAGTGGCCACACCATAGCATTACTGTCAAAGGAAATGATGTCCCATTGCTATAATACCTGGTAGCTCAACTCCAGGATTTACGTCCAGTTGAGTGTGAGGACAAGGAAGGGGGTGTAGGGCTTCAACTACTGTATCTACTGCCATCAGTCTCCAAATCGTATATTAAATTTATGGCACATGATTGCAAGTTGTGAGGATTTATCGCCCTTTTCATGCACTTCAAAGGGCTAGAATGAAATATAGTGGCGTGGATGCTAACACTCCCCTGACTTAAAGCACAACTAGCCATATAGCCTGCAGGGCTGCTGGCCTGCAAATAGGTGATGGGAAGGAAATATCCAGAAATGGTGATTTAAAGTATATCAATGCAAACTGAGGTTTTATACCACTAATGAAGCCTATCAAGAGGGCTGCAGCATCCTCCGCCTCTGTAGTACGCCACACAGTGATGCAATTTTTTCAGCCACTACGTTTTCCTGGCACTAGAGTATCTTTCAATTAACTGATTATATGGATGAGGTTGTCTCACGTGTCCAAGCTGCTCAGACCTTTAAAGCTCATCTTCTCTTTTCTGAGAGGACAGAAGTGGATGCATAAAACAGGTGCAAAAGCCCAGGTGCAAAACTTACTAGTAAATATATTAATGCATAAATTTCCCTTTGCAAAGAATTACAAACTAAATTACACAAACTCACTTGAGACCTTGTTTTTCAGTAGCCAGCAAGGACTCCAGCATTTAAAAAAAAAAAAATGATTTGTTCTTTAATTAAGAAACATGCTTGTTTTTATTTAATGAACCTGGGCTATAACGTAAAAAGAGCTGAAAGAGCTAACCATCATTGCTTTCACTGCTCTGTGCGTGGCAGTGTCATGAAATGTCCAAGGTAGAGAGACCATAATGCTTTTATAACCTGTAATATGAGGCATTAATGCTGATCCGGCGGTAAGACTAATTTTTGGTATATCATTGTGTGTAACTACGGAAAAGCAAACGAAAGCTCACTTTAGCAGGAGGGACAGCGAGCAAACAAATCAGTTGTGCAGTAGAAAGCAGAAAGTCAAAGGGAATTTTCTGTCTGGGGCTGAAGAAGAGGGCGCCTCATCATTTCTAATCCTCACAAACAGGCCAGTAATTCTGACCTGTGCACCTAAGCTGATCTGGAAGCCTTTTCTGAGTGTAACCTATTTCTGCCAAAAATCGAGAATAATTGAACCCTGGAGTGAACTGCAGACTCCTGCTTCCAGACACTCACATCACATACTCAGTTTGAGTGAACTGCTAATTGCTACACATGAGATTATTTTAATTTGCTCAAAATGTATTGGTTTAACCACACTTGCATGACTGGGCACCTGTTAATTACTGGATAATAATTTCATGGGTTATTCATCTCAACTCCTTCCAAAAAACACAAGCAGATTAGCTGGATCTACATCTTTGTCTGCCATAATACAATACATTATTAATAAATACATATCTTTTCTTGTCATCATGTATATACACAGTAACTAGAACATACCAGGATCCCTAGGCCCTACTAAAGGATCAGATAAGTATTTGTGTGTCTGTATATGTTCATCTCTCTGTAATATATACATATCATATATATGTAATGTATCTATGTATAAAAATGTACATACATACATACACACAATACCCATATTCATATACAGCTATATTTTATCCCACACAGATTTGAGAACAAATTCCTACTGGGATATACAAAGCAGCTGTGCATAATCAGCCAACTGGCTCCTGCTTGACTTCTGTTTGAAAATTAAAATATTGACATTACAGATGTTTCTACCTAGTTCACATCCATTACATTTACAGGCTAGACGACAAAAACTTCAAAGCAGCGAGTACATTTTTCCTGCAATGCAGACGATTAATTGTAAGAAAAGATTGCTGAAAGCTTGCCATCAACAATTTTTAAAGTATGCCCAAACTACAGACCTTGGTACACAGAGAACACAAAAACTGCTGTGCTGAGTTAGACCCAAAGCCTAGCACCCCAGCTCCAGCAGCGGAGGACCAGGGAAAAGGTATGTGAAAAAGGCTTGTTTTTCCAAAGGTAGACTTTTCTGTATTCTTTTGCTTCTTTTAAACTCAGAGGCTTCCCTAGGCCACAATCAAGTACTATTATGCCAAAAAAACAAGTTGCTTCTGAATTTTTCTCACTGGATTTATCAGATTCCGTGGACCAATTTCTACTTTTGTTTTCCACAACAGCTCATTGCAGTAAGTTTCATAATTAAATGTGTAACATTTGACATTTCAAGGTATTGCTTCAACAGACATTGCTCTGAATCAAAAAAGCTCAGGTTCAAACATTTAATTTTGAGATAGTTTTGAGGTGGATTTACTGAGATATTTCAGCTTTGCGGTTCAGATCTATATATACTTCTAAGTTTTCTACTGCTGATTTTTTAAAAATATGAATATTTTAATATGAAATAATGAGCTCACTCATTACATACCTTCAGCGGCCAACAGGCAGAAACTGAAAATGAATCAATAGGTCTTCAAAAAGTGCTAAAGCACCATCCATAAGACAGGTTGTAACAAGCACTTACATTTTCAACAATTCTTTTAGTCATAACTCTGGTTTACACACAGGATATAAAGCTAAACCATATCTTTACAAGTTGTTTGCTTGGTTTTTTTTTAAACAGAAAGAACAAATAAAAGAAATCAGGATGAAATCTTCTTCTGCTTAGCTTGAGAGAAAAAAAAAGTAATTTGGATCATACCAGTATAATAAATACAAGATGGGAGAAATCCATTCCTCAGGGTTAGCGGATCATGCCCACCCAACTGGGACCAAGACAAGGTCTAGCAGGCAGCCTATTAAGGATTTAATTTATGATGTAGTGAGACTCCTATAATTAAAATTCACAAGTGCAATATTTTACTTTCTAGTATTAAAACACATCAATATTCCCATATCATACAGAGCATTTCTACAGTGCATATATGCAAGCTTCCACCGTATGAAAATTAAATCTTTGTTTCTTATTTTCCTTAGTAAACCCAGTGGTGGTAATATTTTTTTTTTAAAGCTGAATACCCCAAGGAGTTCATCATAATTATCTTATTAAGAGAAATGTCAAAAAGCATTCATAAGTATTTGGTTCTCCTTATACATTGTAAGCAGAAAACCATTTCTGCTACTGTCTTAAAGTCATTTTTTTCATTGTTTTAAAACCATCATTAGTATTAGTAGTATTTCAAGCATGTGCCTTTACTTAAAGGTACACTTTGAGACCCATCAAAACGTATCTCTTCGCTTCAATTACATTTTTCTGCAATTCTTACTCAAACATGCCATCTTTTATTCTCATTATGGTCATGAACTCTATCTACACTCAAACTGCTTTTCAGGTATTTGCCCCAGACTACTTTGATAAAAAGCACTTTGCTTGGGGAAATAGTTTTACACAGTGGTTGCATTCCACTAAACCAACTGCAGATTTTCTGTGTGGAAGTCTCAAAAGCTTTGTAAATCTCCCCATCATACCTTGAGTAAAATTCAGCACAGTAAAAATCATCAGCACAATAAACGAATGCAAACCCACATCCTACTTCAGACCTACACCATCAACTGATGCTTAGTGCTTGCTCTAAAGGGGTGTCAATGTTGATACCATTTTGGTTTTCATGCTATTTAAGATTTGAAATCCTGAACTACCCCTGCAATTTAATCTTCCAGGAAGTGTATTTTTATTTTTAAAATATGTGCAATGCATTAAAAACCCCATGAACAAATGTATACATATGCAGAACACAGCAACTTCTGTGACAGAAAAGATTGAAGTATCATCTTAACACTGATGCAGGCAGAATCAGAAGCCATTGGGAAATTTCAGATGCTATTTTTACCTAGATAAAAAGAAACTATATCCTTTCCTATTCTCTTCTAATGGCTTTTTGTGAAAAAAAAAATATATATATATATTTTTTTTTATTATTATTTTAATCTTTTGATTAAAAGAAAACTCTTAAAAGCACCATTGTATTTTCCTCCATGTTACTGGATTTACAGGCCAAAAGGAAGAAGTAGGCCTGGAGAGTTCACCAAATTCAATGTGACTTTATTCATTTTACAACTTTGGTAATCTCCTTATTCCATAAACCAGCAGGGATTACAAGGAACAAAAAGACACAGTCCAGAAAATACTATCGTAATATTTGAAATGTATCATAGATGACAACAGGTGCGTATCAGACAAAGACGCCTTGTCTATCCTTGCCACTTTGCTAGGCCAGCCTGCCCATTGTTTACCTTTCCTGGTATCTTTTGATTGTCATCCATCATATGCAATCTCATTTATATTAATTTGTACTAATCTTGCTGTTGTTAGGTTAAGTATAAAAAATCCCTGTCCTGACAGGTTGATCTTGATAAGAAGCCGCCATCTTTAGAACCAGTTTTCATTTCTCTGAATCATAGCCATGCACTATTATACAATGCATAGCTCTCAATAATACTTAGTGCTTCAGAGTCTTCCTCACGCTTTATCCATTTTTACAAATTATTATTTTATGACACTGAACAACTCTGTAGGCTACTCTTCTTATCCTTTCTGTTTCCTCTCTAAATGTCTTCAACTGTCCCTTTATTTCTAGCAATTAGTTTTAGACATCTATCAGTCCTGGTTTGGGGCTCCGTGGCTGGAATGCAATGTATTCAGGCTATTGTGCATCATGGAGAACGATTTACTTTTTTTAAATGCAATTCTCAAGCAATTTTCCCAACGCCTGCAGCTAAGATTTTACCCCACTGGGCTTGCAGCATATTGTTACAAGTCACATAATGTCAAATGTGTTTAAAATAATTTCTTTTAAATGCCTCCAGCAAGCGAAATGAGATGGCTGCCAAGTTCGTTTAACCAGCCTCCACTTTCCAACCTTCAAAGAGCGAGACATCCAAATGTTTCTGCCTGCCTATGTAAACCATAAGATTACAGTCACTCTCATTAATGCACTCAGGTAAGTCTGCAGCAGGACACAGATCCTAAACCCTAGAGCTGGCAGCTGGATAGATCAGAGATCGATAGGAAATAAAGTGAGTCATAACTTAGAAAACAAAAACGTGAGAAATCAGCAGTACAGTTAACACAAAACCCATTACAGTCAGTAGAAAAATTGCCATGGGTGTCACTGAATCAGGCTCAACTATCATTTTCCTGGTGTGTATATACGCTGACTTCAGTCTCATACAGAAATTAGACTTTATAAATAAAAAAAAAATGCAAACTATTTCTCTACCGGTTTGTTTTTTTGTTTTGTTTTGTAATAAATAGCCTCCAAGTTTGTAGTTTGTGCAGGAAAAGACTTCCTAATAGAAATCTAAAAACATCTATGGTCACTTTTACACACACAAAAAAGGTGAATGGCCTTAGTAACAGAGAAAATGTATTAAACCACCACAAAAGCATATCCTCACCAGAACTATGCACAAAAATTCTTTAATTATTCATAGACAAACAAATAAAAAATTTACACACTATCTCCACCTTTTCTTCTGATTTCTTCTACTTGTACCTCTCTCTAATGGCAGAGAAAAGAGAGTCCTTAAAAGGGGCTTGGCACAACATTTCACTGTAACTTCTGTGTCTTTCCCTAATTAAGGAACTAAGCCTTCAAATCATTAAGGAAAAGTATCATTTTGGAAAACAATAAAAAGCTGGAACATGTGTCTCACAGCAAATTCAAGGAAGTCCAATATAAGCATTCACTTAAATATTAAAATTAAGATTTATATATTTAAATTTGTGATGTTAACTCTCTCCAAGATTTATTTATTAGTAAATCTCTGATATTTCTGATGAGTAATAGACAATGTGTATGTGCGATTTTAGAGTCAATAAATAAGTGGAAAGTCACTAGAAAATTCCATGGGGTTTGTGACTACTAAAATTACGGCTCCACAGGAAAACACACAGGAACACATCAATAAATAATTTAAAGCAAGATAATAATATCATCTGAATCCCTCAACAAGGCCTCAAAATCCTTCAGGCAAGTTTCACAGTCCAGTATGTCTTTATCTTTCTCTACGTAATTATACATCTCCCATCATTGAATTACTGGAATCCATGGACTTTTCCACACTTTGACCTAGTGATCATGAAGACAGATCCAAGACACCTATATGACCATTTTTTATTTTTCAGCAGAAGACTATTTCAGTGAATGGGTTTGATTCAGAGCTTGAATGAAGATGAAGGTCGCTGTGATAGGAAATAAAGTTATGCATATAATGCAAAATGTTCCTTTTGGAACTTGAAAAAAGGAACACAACAATACAATTTTAATACAAAAATAAGGAATCAGGAATCATACATGCAAACACATGCATATAAAGACTTCTACTCAGCTATGCAGTACAGCTATTGATTGGGAGCAGCAAGACAGCAAAACCTGATGAATAATTTTAAGACGCATGCCATAAAATTGGAAGAACTATGGAAAACAGATGTAAACAACATGAAATCTTGGTTGACTGGGAGCCATCTGCATATAGAACTATGACAGATTCTAGCTAACATTGATTCTACAGGTTCACTTTTACACAAAAAAATTTTGCAAGTATTGTTCTTGGCACCAGGAAAATGAGATTATGAAGTTTAATGAGATGAATACCTGGGGGAAAAAGGGAGAGAGGATAAGAAAAAGATAAAGCTGAGAAAACTTCATCTAACAGGTAAGACAATCAAAATGCCAAATGCTACATGGATAAATACCAAAGCGCAGCAAGGAAAATGGAGGAAAACAATCACAGAAGAATTCACTGGAATCTGGACTAAAACACATCTACTGAATCAGAAGCACCACCCTGAATGTAAGTCGTGAAAAAAAGGAAAAGCAAGGATTGTTTATAAATAAGGAAAAATAGAGATCTGCCAGTTAAAAAAAAAATCTTTGGCAGAGAAAAGAAACGACGTAGAGTTTGAGTAATGAAAGAACATATAGCAGGTAACAGTTAAATACTGTCCCGTAGCCTGGAATTAACAAAGCTAAACATTAGATTAAATACTGTTTGGGAAGGGCATGTGGTACATAAGTGTAAACTTCTGCTTTGATGGAGAGAGATGAGGCCACTGAAAGACTTGCAGGAACTCGCAGCTCATATCCAAAGCTCATATACTACCATGGGATTAAAGCTTAAACACTGCAGAGTTTGAGCTGTTTGGCATCGCTTTCTTTTACTGAAATACTGGATTTAGGGGCTTTGAATCTACTAAAACTACACCATCCCACTCAGTGGTCTAGGAATGTGTATCTAAATGGGCACAACCAAGAAGATGCTGTAGTTTATAAATGAAAAAGTAATAAAGTTGGTCCCTTGATCCTATTAGTCAGTCACGTTGACTGATTGTGCAAAGGAATCTCTGACTTTTGTTAGCAATATATTCTTAGTTAAGTAAGAAACTCTTGTTACAACATGGGGAATGGGAAGTGGGACAGTCTAAGGAAGTTTCTTTTGAATTCTGAATAAGCCATCGATATCTGAAATAAATTAAGAACGTACTAGACACCTACAACAGGAAAAGAGTTAGCGTTCCACTTGCAGCCATAGGCACAAATACGTTACACATTTCTTGTTTGAACGAAACGATCATCAATTGGTTCATTACATGCTTGTCACAAATAAGGTAAATGAACATTTACCTGAAAACTCCTTTTAATCTGATGAAGGAGCAGCTTATAATGCATTTCATTCCTACAGCTTTTCAAACAATAGCAACTACATGTAAAACCACAAAACTCACTGAAAAGGTTACATGATTTCTAGAAACTACATAAATAATAAAATAAGGACAAAGAATAACTTCCAGACCTATCAATATGTAATACAAGGAAGTGAAAGGTAACGTCTATTCTTGTTCAGAGTAAACAAGGCACATGTCACCACATTAAGCTTCAATGAATATTAAATATTTATAAAAATATACTTGATTCCAGCTTTCATTTCAAAATATTTCAGTATGCCTATACAGCCAAAACCTTATGTCTATACTCATGGCTTCAACTGTATAAGGAGGGGTAAGGCCTTGTGTTCAATGATGTATAGAAAGACATACAAATATATAACCCATAACACTGATCTCGGCTAAATCACTGCCACTCCACTGATATTAATAGGAACTTCTACTGGTTTAGATTTCTTTCACCAAGATCCAGGTTAACTCCATATCATAATCCGATTGTACGACTACCGCTTATGCATGCAGTGGAGACACCTCTCAAGTAGAATGCAGCAACTGTTAAATAACTCACAACAAAATCGCACAACAGCTGATGACAACAGTTGAAGAAAACTAATTCAGCCTTCATCTGCAGAATGGTTTAGCTAGCATGGCTGTACCCAAATTGAAATTTGGAACAATGTCTTATTCTTATAGAATTTCATCATCAGACAAAATCAACAGTGAATTTAATCAGAACATTTTCATTACTAACTTTAATTCTCAAAGTGTGTTTTGATTTTATTGCAACTGTTGTATCTGCATTTACACAAGTAACTGTTCAGTATTTCAATCCACCCTACAATATTAGCATATTCATAATGCGCTTTCCATTTATTCCTATTGTTTATCTAGCCTCATGCTATATAAGTAAATAAAAATGACCCCCTCCAGCAGCTAACCTTACAGAGAAAAAGGTGGAATTCTCACTCTGAACAGAAATTGTACATGTTATTTGGTCTGAATCTTAATCATATCCTAGGGGTTGTCTTTGTTGATTCCAGGTATGAATTAAAAAGTGTAAACCTAAATTGAAGCTTTCATTCCAAACTATGTTATTTTACTTTTTTTTTTTCTTTTTTACTGCAGAGACTTGACTGTTTTTCAAAAATCATTACCTGCTGTCCTAAAGGGCTGCTCTCTCATCTTTATGCAGGGGAAGGATTCAGTGAGCCACAAAATCAGCAAGAAAAGTTACATAATACAATAATAATGCATTTATCAACACAGACTGTGTTCAGGCATTATTTATAGAGATATGATTGGCATGGACTTACCTGTAGGGGATCCCTCCATAACATGACCAACATAGGGTCCTTCTTTGAACATCGGCCTGTTATCATTTTGATCAATAACAGAAATATCTAGACGGACTGGACCATCAATGGTTTTTCCACTTATATCTGTGACCTCAACTTCAAGCTGTTTGAACAGAAAGAGAAGAGTAAATTCATTAGTTCACTATTACAGAGAGCAAAGAGTAAGAAAAAAATAGCTCAGATCAGTGCTGCTGTAACCAGACCCTGCCAAGGATACCGCTTGTAGCCCATTCTTTTGGACTAGGCTCAGAGCAGATTCCAATCTAAGCAAAAGACAGATGTACGTTCAAACCAAGACACACCGTGGCAGCTTGAAAATGCCATATTTTCTGAAGAATGACATGATTAGAGTATAAGAAAAAGACCCCCTGTAAATTTGATACTAATCATGTGAAGATTTGGTTAGAATTTATTTCTTTATTTTTTTCAAGCACATTTAGATTGGACACATACAGAACTATCATAGCATAATTGACATCTCTCCTAATGCTAAGTTAAAAGCCTTTTTTATTTTTTTTCTCTCTCTCAAAAAAAGGCAAGAATGCATTAGATATATTAAATACATTTTCTCAATGACAATGGCATGAAGTATTATGTCAGGTAATTTTGACAGTTCTTCAGTTTTTCTAATAAGGTATGGAAGGACAGAACATATGCAGTCTTATATAAGCAGGTATCTATACATATGCACACTCTTATCCCAATGTATGAAAGCACCTGTTAAACATAAAGCCGACACATACAGCTGATGATTTGTTTGGACTTTCTTTTCTTCTGAAAACTGGAAAGAAAGATCATACTGTCTATCTCAACCCTCCAATCCACTTGCAATGGAAAGTCACAATGAGTTACCAAAACTTAGTCAATCATTAGGGCAAATCATGCCAAAACTTCTCAGATAATAAAAAAGGTCAACTGAGATTGCAACTGCATGTTACACCTGCAGTTCTCTTCCCTCACCAAGACATCAGTAAAATACAGCAATAAACATATTTGAGATACAGCTATCATTTTCACCTACCCTACCTGTACCGGGACTCAACTCTAATGGAGTTAAACCAGCCAGCCAGCAAATGAAACCGAGCACAGACGGTAATATCACTCTCTTTCAGTCTTTCCCCATGTCCTGGTTTCGGCTGGGATACAGTTAATTGTCTTCCTAGTAGCTGGTACAGCGCTGTGTTTTCAGTTCAGTAGGAGAAGAATGTTGATAACACCCTGA
>JAVKLA010000088.1:39461356-39545028 GCA_034782735.1 Sagittarius serpentarius | reverse complement strand
TCCCACTGGGTGGGGGGGGAGCGAGTGAGCGGCTGCGTGGTGCTGTGTTGCTGGCTGGGGTTAAACCACGACACCCCAAGAAAGTGACAGCAGCAGGGGCTGGAAGTCTCCCAGCATTTTGTTTATTCTGTTAATTTATTCTTCATTGCCATGTCTTATACCTATCAGTTATTTATAAGTTAGTGATAAATCCTGCTGGGAAAGAATTAGGTCAGAATTCTAATTCCTTATTAAAATGGATGGCTTATTATCACCTCTCTCTCTACTTTGTTATGCTTATAAGTACATTCCACTTTTATAATTCAATGTGCTAGGTGTGAGTAGGAGTATTTGTTATGAGTAAACTATCTACTCACATACACTATTTGTAAATAGTGTCACAGTCCATTTTAACATCTACTCACTGCTTATCCTCACTTCTCTAGCGATGTTCTTGCAAGCCTTTCCCAAGCCTTATTTTCACTAGCTTAACAGCTTAAAAGCAAACATATTCTGATGTGAAGACAACTGATTCACATGCCATTGGCACAGCTGAAGCTTTATGGGGGCACACGCCCCTTCAATATCCAGGACTTGTTTAACTCTGTACTCTAAAGTCAATGTAGTAATCTTAGGGTTGCATATGATGTGATGGGGACTAGGAAGGAAAATTCAGTCTTATTACTGAACTACATTAAAGCTAGATACAGTTTTAGATACAGTTGGAAACTGCTGACGAAAGGAACCATAGAATAGTTTGGGTCGGAAGGGTCCTTCAAAGGTCATCTAGTCCAACACCTTGCCACGAGCAGGGACACCTTCAATTAGATCAAGACTGCTCAGAGCCCCGTCCAGCCTGACCTTGAACATTTTCAGGGATGGGGCATCTACCACCTCTCTGGGCAGCCTGCCCCAGTGTTTCACCACCCTCATTGTAAAAAACTTCTTCCTTGTATCTAGTCTGAATCTGCCCTCTTTTAGTTTAAAATCATTACCCCTTGTTGCAACAGGCTCTATTAAAAGTTTGTCCCCATCTTAAGCCCCCTTTAAGGACTGAAAGGCCACAATAAGTTCTCCCCACAGGCTTTTCTTCTCCGGGCTGAAGAACCCCAACTCCCTCTGCCTTTCCTCACAGGAGAGGTGCTCCAGCCCTCTGATCATTTTTCTAGCCCTCCTCTGAACCTGCTCCAACAGGTCCGCGTCTTTCCTGTGCTCAGGGCTCCAGAGCTGGACGCTTTATCTTAGTAAATGTTGATTCAACAAAACTATGTTAATTGCTTTGGGAAATGGAAGAATAGCAATATTTCTCTGTGAAATTCCAGCAAATTCATTTTCAAATTCAAGATAATTTTCTCTTAATCTGTCTCTCAATATTAAGTGACTATACTGCTCACTGGAAAGAACAAAGGTTTTGCTAAATTAAAAAAATTACTTCAGCTGCTTTATCAAAATTGTAAGTCATCTAAAGCAAAGACTGATCTAACACTAGGGTGGGTTTTTTTTTCCCCCAGGCTTGCACAGATTAAGGAAGAGAATAGGAGATTCTTATTAATGACTGAAATAGATTTACTTTATCATTGCCAAGTCCAGGCCAAAAAAGCAGGCATGACAGGTCTGTAGGAATGGTTCTATGACCTCTGCTTCATTTTATTAAGATGACAGAGGACTTTATTTTATTAGTCTTTGTACAATAACTTCCAGGCTTGTCCTAAGCACTATGGGTTAACTCACTAGCTCCTTTTAAACCCACTCTTCTGCAATGTTTTCAAAATAAAAGCCTGCAGCACTGAAATTATGACCATCTATCTTTACATGACTAGTTTGTGAAAGCAGCTGCCTTATATCTTGTCTTGCCCAACCAAAAAAGAAGAAAACACACACCAAAAAAAACCCACAAAAAAACCCACAAAGCCCCACCGCCCACAAAACAAACAAACAAACAAAGCAAAGCAGCAACAAGACAGCAACAAAAGTATGTTGTTACTTAAAAAACCCCAACATATGCAAGAGAAAAAAGCATTCAAGTAAAAGACAGTATTGGCACAAAAAACAAATTACTTTGAACAGGCTGTAAATAAAACCAGGTGGAAAATTAGATTGTGCCTAACTATCAGAAGAGTGAGATTTCAGTCTTTCAGTAAAGAAGAAAGGCAGGAAAGCCTATCTAGTTTTAATCTAAAACTTGACTGATGTATTAAAGATACTGCATTCATTCTTTTGATAGCAAGAGATTGTAACTGAACATTCAGAAAGTATCTAAGTTGCTACCTGATTATAACAACATAACTCTAACAAAAAGTGGTAAGCATAAAGACAGATTTGGGCAAATTGACCAAAAAAAAAAAATCTGCAGAGCTCTGTAAGCTATTTATTATGTGAAAACCTGGTAAGATTGACTATGCTTTCGATGTTGCAACTTAAAAGTTATGGAATTATGTTCATAACGATGAAGTTACATTCATCATAATCTAACCAATCATATTTTCAGGAACACTTGAGGCTAATTCCCAATTTCATTTTTGACAAAAGTATACATGTAAACTACAAAGGATAATCAAGGGTTTATGAGAACTGTTACACCTCACAACACAAGTCTCCATGATAGGATACAAAGCAGACTTTGGCTATTACTTCTAATATAGCTGAGAAACACCGATAAAATTAAGCACACCAATAAAACAGAGAAAAGCAATATAAAACCGAAAACTGCAGGCAGTAATAGATTTTATCCTGTTTGTCTAGACAAACTCTTATTCAATACTCTCCCTTCTCAAAAGAGACTTCTTGCCTTCCCATCCAATTTCCCTTACCATATTTGAAGTGAGGATCTTTGTCACCCCAAATATAATATTACCAGAAATTTAGTAAGCTTATTCAAAGCTGCACAAACCTGTTTTAAGCACTCTGCTTTATTCTGTATAGTCTTGATTCCCTTCCACCCTGCAGTCAGCAACAACATTTATAGGAAAAGATAACCAGTCTCATTCTTACCATTACTTAAAGTAATTTCAAAGGTTTCTCTTCACAGAACGGTTGTTTTCATTCATTTATTGCTTTTGGTGAAGTGATTCTGGATAGCCACCTTCCTTCACTGCATATAAATGTCTATTTTTACTTTGCAGACACCCAGTCAATTGCCCACACAAAATTACATCATAAATGTAAAGTTTTTCATAAGTAAATGTGGAATATCTTTTAGTACTTAATTATCCTCAAAGACTAATACAGGTTCTTTAGTCATTAACTGCCTTCTAATTTTAATTACCAATGTGTTGCTGATAAGAATGTTTCTCACAGAATTCTTCCAGTTGTTTCAACAGATGGTTTTTCTACATGTTCCTCGTACCCAGCTTCACCCAGCAAAAAAGATAAAATAAAGATCAGTCATTTTGTTATGTGAAACCAGCAGCCTTCCAGAAGCACAAGGTCCCTGTGGTCAGGAGCACACAAGTGCGTTAGGTGTCTCTACCTGGCTGCCAGCAGCGGGGGGCCGCAGGGGCCTCTGTGAGGTGAGGTCAGGGCCGCCCCATGCCGGTTCCAGCTGGTTCCGGCCGGTTCCGCCATGGCCCCGCCACAGGGCACAGCTGAGCCCATCAGTGATGGGGGTGGTGCCTTTGGGAAACCATGTATAAGAAAGGGCAAAACACTGCTTGGGCGTTTTGTCTTCCTGTCGACCAGTGAGCTTTTCAACCCACTGCTCCAACCCCCCGAAGGTCAACTCACCACAAGAGGAAAAGCAGACGAGTAAAATGTGACCGAGACAGAGGAAAGGCGCGTCATCTTGGAACTGGGGTATGCTCAAACATATGAAAGGAGCACTGTACCATTACAGAAGACTACTATACCACTACCTGCCCCAATCTCAGTTATTTTGGGGTATCTATAGGTACAGACGAGTGCTGGCTTTAGTCATTCTTAGCTTGGTTATTATTGAGAATACTTGTTAGGTTTATTTATCTTCAATTTTTAGAGTGTGGATTGACAGTAAGGAAAGGTAACAGATTTACAGATTTTTATTGTAGGCAATTTCCTGGTAAGAAAAAAAAACATTTGGCCATCTCTGGGTCATAAAAAGTAGTAAAGAAATTCTCTTTATAGTGAAAGGTTTTAGTAAAAATTTGATGCAATTACCTAGAAAAGCTCAGAGAAGACAATAATTCAGACTCACAGAAATTAATTGCAATTAAGTTTTCATGTTTTAAGAATCTGAATAAAACATTAGCTAATTTTTATATGGCACAAGAAGAGATGGAAGGAGAGCATATAAAACCAAAATACACTGTTTCTAATAGGTATGAATAATTCTATCTCAAACTACTTGATGACAGGATATCGATTACCTCAGCGAGGTTGTACAAACGATGGGAAAAAACCAGCACCATTGCCTGCAATGGGAGAATTTAGCCTCACATTCAGAGTTAGTCTAGATGGGAAGGCCATTCTAAGTACTCCTATGTACATTCTAAGTACTCCTATGAGCATCTTACAGAGGCTTTATCTTGCTAATGCATCCACTTCAAAAATTAGGCTCCGATTCCTTAAAAAATATACAATTTATTACTCTAATTTTACTGGTTTCTAGGAATAGTCATGTAACCTTTTATTAACATGTCATTTCGCAATACTTTCACAAGTGAAATATAAGCAGTTCCAGTCTGAAAGGACGGTTGCAGTATGAAGACACTGAACACCTCCTTTCAGTTAATGTTCAGTACATGGACTTTTGAAAGCCTAAAGCGCTACCTTGGTGATTATAGGTATCATTGTATTCTTCTGTACATTTCACACCCATGAAGACTAGAGGTGAAGAAGCAGTATCTTGGCTTTTATTTTAAGATAGGTGTCTGTCTGTATTAGACGTGTTTTATCTCTAACATGTTTTGTTTGAAAAACACTATTGGAAGAAAATGTAGAGCATTAGAGATTTTCTTGAATGCAGACTTCCTTTTACCATAAGCTATAAGACATTTTACATACTATACAACTGCTATAGGTCTTCCGATTCATTCTTCTCCTAACAAGGATCTATGTAATGTCTGGAAAGCTGTTATATTTAGAAACACAAAGATCGTTTTGAATTCCTATTACATCTTTCTAATCGTCAGCTTATCATGAGGAAGTCCTCACTTCAGGTGTTCCTAAACTCTGTCCTATTTCTTCTCTTTGCAAAATATAATCTTATTTTTTAATCAACCTGCAAATGCTAGTTGTCTTATGCCTTTCTTCAGCAAGAAATCATTTGAAAAGTGATGTAATTCATAGAAAAGCACAACATAGTGAACCAGTCTTGCTATGGCCTTATGTAAAACCAGGCAATTTTTCAGGTAATACTTCTAGTTAAAATAACCAAAATGTAGTTCATTAAAATAACCAGAAAGTTTCATACTATTACTACAGTACAAATGGCTAGTCCTAGCATAAATATATATATGCCTGCCCTACTACACAAAAACAATGAAGTTCCTATGACAGAAAATACAGATTTAATTTCAACAAAGCATTCTATTATAAAGCCTTTAAAGAATTTCAGGACTCCACAGATTTCACTAAGAAAACTAATTAAAACAGCAACTGAACCTTCTGTGAATGCTTCAGCTTTTCTCTGTAAACCACGGTAAGATGGCCAATATATAGACTGTAACTATATATGGTCTATCACTGAAGAAAGCAGTACTGTAGGAATTGACAGTGGGCAAATATTCCAAACCAAACATTCAAATAATTTCATTCTTTTTATCATTTTTTTAACCTCAGAAATAAGGCTCATATGTGAATAGGACATTCCCCAAGCTACCTTTAAGTAGTATTCACCTAGATAGAAGCATGTATTTTTGCAATGATCCATCAAACTACATATGTTCTGCATCTCTGAATCAGGTGAAAGACTGAAGAGCTTTAGCAAAGACCTCACCAAAATAAAGGTTTGCACTGACCTATCTTTACAATCCTAGAATTACCCTGCAGTTATTTCATAGTTCCTGTTTTCTTAGCACAACTACCTCTTAACTGTGTGCATTGATTGAACAAAATTTTCAAAAAAACAAGACTCCTATCTCCCAAATGAATGACAAAGGATGAATTCTTCATTAGGTAAGAGTCACTTCATCTTCTTTGATCACTTCAGATGCAAGGCTTTGTAGACACATTAATAGAAGTTTTGTGAAAAGGAAAAGGAATTTAATATTATAAACAAAAATGTTCTTTTCTCACTAGTTCTAAAGGTAGTGGTCTTAATATTTTTAATCATTAGTCACATAAGTAGAAAGTAAGGTCAATGTCAATGTCGTAATACTCTGGTTTGTGAAGTGTAACTTAGCAAGTTCTTCCAAGCAATTAGCAAGGAATAAATATTTAACTGGTACTTTTCATATGATTTAACTTCTTAAAATTTCCTGGAACGTAAGCCTAATTAAGCAAAAAAACCCCAGCAACAGTATGAATGTATATTTACTTACCCTACTAGACTTGGAAGAAAAGGGATTTAATTTATGCACTCACGCTCGTACAGAAATCTTCCTTGGGAAAGTAAGAGCAACACAAGTGGGAGTGACTGGTCTGATGCTTGATAACAAGACCATACCATCATTGTGCTGTAATTTATGTTTGAAGCTAAATGTCATTGGACAGCAAAACTGGGGTATTTTGGGGAATGGGAGAGAGTCAAGTTGTGGAGAGAGAAGCCATAAGAGCAAAATAATAGAAAAAGGTAACGTGAGGAAAGAGAAAATGATGATGAATACTGTTAACCTTTCCTAGAAGGCCTTGTCTAAGCTGAGTCAAATTCAGTAATACTCTACAGAACCGACCTGGCTGTTGTCCCATGGTCTAACAGGAGGCTGTCTGGTAGCACAGTGGTGGCAGGAGCTGTCTCGCACCCACCTAACGCAATTCTGACTGGTCCCTGCAACTGCATCCTTCCCACCTGCAGCTGCCATGAGATCATTTCTAAATAGACCTGTCAGTTCTAACTCTTTTCTTTCTTTTTCAGAGAAAGAAAGGACAGAGGAGGAGAAATAGAAGTACAAACTACATTTTCATATTTCGTACACTTTTTACTAATAAGAACCTTTACCTTTTCAAAGCCGAATTTGCATTTGAACCTGTCAACAGACGGTTTATCCATATGTGGCTATAAATCATAACAAGATTCCCATGTTATTTCAAATGTTTTTTCTTTAAACAAAACCAGCCCAAGTCAAGAAAGTTGCCTTAATTAAATAGTAACTTTCTGTATATTTTCCCCATTAATTTTTGTGCAGTAAATCTTTCTATTGTGAGTATCTGCTGTTCATCCTTCCCTTGAACTGGGAAGCACAAGAACATTGTCTTTGGCAGTTTACATTCAGTAAACACCAACGTGCAAAAGCACGTTGCACCTGCACCTCTTGTTGGCTTGGGATAACATCAGACATTGTCCATCTCTCTGAAAAACCTGGCACTGGCAATCCAGAAAAGCCACTACACCTTGGGGGAAGGATCTCCCTCACTGCGAGTATGAAAACAAATCTTAAACTATTAAACTAGTGATAACAGTACTTGGAGTTTTCCAGGTTCTTTATCCTGTACTGGCAGTACTACAGTCTGTCTTCTAGCATCATCACACCTCTTGATTTGCAGTTCATTTTACAGAACATGCCTGGAAGATGCCATCAGTGAAATATGCTCAGTGGTGCAATATGAAGCAAAAATACTATACATTTAATATTTTTTATTTTAATACATTAAATTCCTCCATAGCACTAAACTAAGCAATTATGAATTCACTATCTAATTGCATGTATATACTGTAATGCTATTAGTGTCACAGTGAATGTATTTTCTTCCACAGCTGTGTCTCTGAATCACAATATTGCTAAAACGGCACTGTTTTCTTGTAGAACTTAAGTCCTGAAAATTTTTCTCTGCTGTGGGTATAAAATGTTCCCTTTCCTGTGAACAAGATCACAGAGCAGGAAAACAGAAAAAATTACAGAGAACGATAGCATAAACCTCAGCAAAAAGAATACATTAAATACACTCTCATAGAAAGCTTATTATTTTGAGGTTTTCAGCTCATTAAAAAATAAAATAAATATTTTGGGATTTTGTAAGTAGCTTTCCTGTGTGTCAACAGAAAAAATAAACCCACAAAATAGGTAACTTAATCTCATATTTTTTACCACTTATTCCTAAGGATAGTTTTTAAACGTTAAAAGCAAAGCTGGTCATCAAGCAGTAAATGGTGTTTTCAGTTATTTGTACCAGTTTGGAACAAACAAGATTTACTCTTGTGAGTTCTTATGACTATTGTTTGAAGATTTCATATTTTCAACACTTACATATTTGTAAGAAGTAATTCTTTGCACATGCCAGATTCCTTCTGATATGCACAGTTTTATATATATGATCAAATGCTAGTAACCAGCAATTTTTCAAAGCTTCAGTCCATCTTATGCTCTAGATCCACCCCCCATAAAATCCAGGCCCTCTGATAAATGTCACTGTCTAGGGACACTATACAGTCAGGTTGCCCAGGAGAAAACTAGGTTTAACTGGTTAGTTATGCAAAAGTCACAGTGAACAAAGGAACTGGGAGCAGAGAATGGAAGACACTTTCATTATCACAAAACTCTCTCTTCTGTTGTGTAGCAAACCTCAGCCACACCGCACGCAGCAGGGCACGTTAGGGTGGGTAGCTGGTAGCTGCTCCAAGGTCCTGCTGTCTTGGCAGAGCTTCCCCACGGGCTCTGGTGCATGGGCAAATGCTGCTGCACCTGTGGACTGTCGAAATGCAGGCAATGTAGGAACTTTCAAAGAGGCTCAAAACCACCATCCCCATGTTCGAGGTGGACATACAGGAGGTATGAGGTACTCAAACTGATCATAACAATCCTGACTAATTATGATAGAACTCATGGAACCAACTGACACAATACAGCAGAGCGTTTAAAACGAAAATCAATTACATAAATAAGATAAGCAAAAGATGGGAGAAGAAACAGATATGAAATCACTTCACCAAAGCCATATACCAAAGAAAATTTAAATCAAGCTTGAATCTAGGTTTTTTGATCTCAGAATACAAGACTGATAGCTAAATTCTATCTCTTGCTGAGCAAGTGATGTAAAATTAGATTTTAAAAGGTTACGAAGCTACCAACATGCACAGAGTGTGATTTTTCAAATGCCTTACAAGACTGGATAATATATCCTATTAAAATCAAGACACCTTCAAAAGAGCTTTGAAAACCTGATTGTCCTCTCCATGTCTCATTTTTCCCCCCATTAAGCACTATTCTACAGCTGTACAGACACAAAACCACAACTGAAAATAATTTTCTGCATCCTCACAACAGAAAGCTGCATATTTCTAAGGGTCTTTCATATAGCTACAAAATAGAATTAAAATTACTTCTGAAGCATACTTCCTGTTAAATATTATCTATGAGTTTTGAAATTAGAATGCCCACTCCAAAAGTAACCTCAGTGAACAAATGAGAAGTAAAGGACATCCCTCAAATCTGTGAGGCAATAGAGCTCTTCAAATGAAGACACGTGTGCTTCACACAGACCGAAAGTATTATGGATGATCATATAAATACTAATTAAAATCTTCCCGTATCACAAGAGAACACATGTTGTGCCCCTCAAAAAGAGAGGGGGAGTTGGGGAGAGAGAGAAGATATCAGGATTCACCAAAGCAATCAAGTCTAATCACCACAAAAAAATTAAATTAAAGAAAACCAAAAAGAGAGGCAGTAGGACTGAAATAAAGGAGCAAGACGTAAGCTGTGCCAGAATTTTTAGGCTCTATGCTGCACCACAAAAACAACAAAGACACGTACAAAAGAAAAAATTAAAAATGGCTTTGCACTTTTAAATAGCTCCTAGCAGTATTCAAGCACTGCTCACTGTTCTTACTGCTTGAAAATAACTCCACATGGCATGTAGGAAGTGGCAAGAATTTAACAAATTTCATCTCACAGAAGGATTCAAGAAGCAACAGGGTTAGAGAGAGCCCATAACTAATCAGATCAACAACAAAAATCCTAGATCTAAAAATGCATTGGTGACAAGAAAACGGACTTATTTAGGCATAAGAAATAAAGGTCAGTGTAAATGTCAGGTATATATCACACACACATATATTTTTCTTTGTTATTATTGCTTAACATATCTGTTCCTATAAATGAGTAGGAAAAGGTCTTAGAAGTCAAGGATGACTCAAGCTTATACCAGTCTAGTGCAGACGTAACCAACCAGGTTTCTCTATTTTAAAGCAATGAAACAAGCAATTACAAGTGTATTTGTACAGAGGACATTACAAGCTGGACCAGAGGGCATGCAGCATACTGCTGCCTCGCTGCCCAAGTTTCTGGCTCTGTCAGCATTCCTGGGATGACATCTCATCCTCTTTACACTGTCAGTTTTCGAATGGTGAGCTGCAGCCAGGAGTCCTTCAAAGCCCCATCCAAGAAGGGAATAAGAGTGCTTGGAATCTAAGTGTCGATGAAGAGAAAAATTTGATAATTTGGAAGCAAGGTTTTTCTAGTGGACTTTCTCTGAGAAAATTGCTTAGTCTGTAAATAAATTGCTTTCCTCTTCAAAATCTGAAACAATATCAGCATATTTTATATACTGTATTTGCCACACCCTCATAAGATGCAGTTCTATTGCCTTTTTAAATTTCACCTTTTTAAAGGTTAGTCTGTAGAAGTCAGATAAAGAGAACTAGATGAGATTTATTTCTATGTGCTTTATAGGATTTGGATGACTGTACTGCAAATCATAAGGGTTGTGTGTTATGAAACCCATTCAAACTGCAGAGCTGCGAAACCCCCATGGCCGAGAGTCTTTGCTGTGAAGTATTGTGTTATGGTACAAAAGGTCTGTCATTCCCTTTTTCCAGCACATAGCATGCCATGATGATAAATTGTTAAGTGTCCTGTTTATGTACCTGTACAGTCACTTTCAGATTTATCTATTTATTTTTATTCTGCTGCTAAATCTAATTCTAACTTCTTTCTCAATCTCTGGCAGCCTCTCGTATACTCAGTGCACTTGCATTACCAACCAGAAGCTGCCTGTTTAACCACAGCGCTGAACTAACTTCCACAGAGCACACCTCTCCTTCCTCAACATATTCTTCTCTAGTAAAGATATTACACATTGTTGACTCTGTTTGCTAAGCCAAAGATAACATACTTCAAGGCTGATGATAACAGGTTTGGTACTGGAAATGCCATCTACATGATTCGCTACCTACTGTATGTTTGGTTATATATGTCAGTAAAAGTGAGTTTATCAATCTTCCTCAAAATTGTCATAAGAGGTTGTTGTTAGATTATGAAGGCTGAATTTTGACATCTGATTGGCTAAATACATCACAAAAGTATTCATAGCTAGCATTTTGCTTTCATTTCCCTCCTGTATTCTTTGCCTGGCCTTAGCCGTTACAATGACATACGAGCACTGAAGGTAACAAAGCACTGTTTATCTTTCCCTCTTATTCTGAACTAAATGAGTTTTTGCTGATTTTGTCTACAGTCAGCTTTATTGAATTTTACATTATGCCTGGTTGTTTTTTTCAAGAGGATGTCTATGGCAGATACTTCTATAATTCAGACAGCTGATCTTCCTGGTAACAACATCTAAATGGATTAGCACATCCCAGATCACAAACATTTAGCAGCTTCTCTGTTTCAGTGTAACTGTAGCTGTTTTTTCTACTTTGCCAACAACAGCAAGGTATGTATTTCATATGTAGAAAAAAGGACATATCAGAATGGTTTCCATGTTATTGCAGCAGAAAAGTAGTTTGCAGACATGTATATAAATATAATGGAGAGATATGCCAAGGGCAGCCTGATCTGAAATAAAATGTTTTTTTCTAATTACCTGTTTTCTCTCTCTAAAACTAATCTTTGTAATTCTTAACATGTTGGACCATCTCTCTCCATTAATTGTCAATAAAGAGAGATTTAGTCAATGATCCTCAGATTAGCTAAATTAACACAGTAATAGTCTCTTTGAGTAGTCAAACAGTTCTAATGTAGCTCCCAAAGGATTAACAAGGGTCTGCTACATAGTGACACATCAAAAGACAGAATTTATTTCATGTTCTTTTATTTTTATTGCTTACATTTAGCCCAGGAACTTTCTGAAATGCTTCACTGATGCATTGCTCTGATGACAGCATTACCTGTTAAAACTATTAATCTTAAGGTATAATTAACAGTTCTAGTGTGTCTCACTGGATTTTTTTTTTTTTGAGACATCTCAGTCAACTCTAAATTACTGCATTGAGCATGTTACTGAAGACATCTCCTCAGTATACTATACGTTCCATCACCACTCTCCCTTAATTCTAAACTCTCACTTGATGTTTTACAACATACAACAGCAGCAATTCCTGTGCTGCATTTTCATAAAGTTAGATCTCAAACTAAATCTACAGACTTCTGACTTACTGATGTTTCACTATCTTTCAGGACTTTATCCACGCTACATTTCTACACTTATTTTGTTTCTGGAGATAAAGTAGACCTCTCTTTTTTCTCTCATGCGTCCGCTAAACTGCAAATTATGACAACTCCAAATGAGCAATTTCTGGAATTCCAAGACTCACAATGTAACTGTCATCTTTTGTCTTTTACCACCCTTTCAAATCCTTTGATAATTTATAAATCTTAACAGAAATTATTTTGAGCCCAAAAATACAATTAAAACATTTTTTGCAAGGAAAATTATGTTGCACAGCTCTACTTTTTCACTGCTTCCATCAAGTTGCATCAGTTGCATCAACTGGAAAAAAAATGCACAGAAAAAGAAAACTTTACATATTTGGCAACCAAGGGAGAAGTGGAAAGTCAAAGTTATTGCAACAAAAATAAATCTCGATATAATCAGTCACAGAATTTATTAAATGTCACCTGCACCAAAAATTACAAATGAAAAAGGCCTTTTTGAATGACAACAATCATCACAACTCTTCTTCGTGGACCTGCAAATTAAACGATCATAAAAGGAGTAACTTCCAGAACTCATCACAGCAAGCTGTTGCAGTAAAATTTGCTTCTCCTATTGCAAAGCTGTAACTGAAAAAACAAGAAAAGTGTCTTTGTAACCACAAAGATAATCACTAACAGAACACCACAAATGAATTAAAGTCATAACAGAAATAAAATATGCCCTATTACAAACTAATGGTAATTAAAGGCAACTGTAATTTCAAACAAACCGGTTTACCATTATAAGACTGGAAAATTAAACATACAGTAGAAACAAATACACAAAGCTGGAGGAATCTTGCATCATTTTGACCTGTTAAAATGTCCTGAGCCATAGCATTTTTTTTCAAACCTTAAATGACCTAGAACAGGAAGTCCTTCAACAGACCCTCTGAAGTTTATGCTCCGAAGCATCACAGTGACTTCTTGCATAGACTAGGCTATTCAACCTTCCCGTATCTAGTCCCAAAGTAGCATTGCACTCACAAAGTAATGGAAATTCATCCCGTGGTATTTTATGCTGTTATACTTCCCTTGAGCCTAGGGGAGTTAACATCACAGTACAGATCTTTTCTAAAAATAATAGGCCTGTGCATATTAAAATCTGAACTTTTATTAAAAATAAAGGAAGGTATTTTAACAATGCACTATGATTTTCAGGAAATGTATTTAATTATAGCTTGAAGTATCATCATTGTTACCAACATAATTCCTAGTAGCTCCAGTGAGTACAAATAGTATCTTAGTTGTACCAGTTACTGCCTAAAAAGAGGAAAAACAAGATTGCACCTAGCATTTATTCTTCACCAAATTTTGGTGTCGTCCGTGACTAGGTCTAGTCCTGTCTCCATTCCGTTGCTCCTGTCTCCTCCTAGTTTTTAAGTTGGTATACGCAGCATGCATAATGATTGTTATTTCAATAAAATAACAATTAGTTGCAAATTGCATAAGAATTCTTCTTCACTCAGTTCTGCTACATCACCAAAAAGCATTGTTCTCCTTCAACTTGGCAAGGTCACTTTTCATCAATATATTGCTGGTTCAAACATAAGATAATTTCTTTTATTTGGAGTAACCTATTTATAAATCCATCACTATTAAGTAACTTGCTAGCTCAATGCAAAACACATACAGAAACTCAGTCCAATCGATACCAAGAGTTTGATTTTTTAGCTCAAATCAGTAGCAATCCATCAACCATAGAGCGCCTATCAAAAAGAGTAAAACTATTCTGTTTGTAACTGAGGTGTCTTACAGAACTAAAGGTTTGTTACTATGACACCACGTAAATTCTGTGGCATCTGAATAACAAAAAGCATCTAAAACTGTATAGCAACCATATTTATAAGTAGCACAGTATCTTAAGAAATACGGAAGTGACAAACAATAGATCACTTGCCATATAAAAATTGTTCAGTGAACATAGATACTGACACAAATGAAAAAAAAAGTTGCATGAACTGATACCATGGAGCTAAGTTTATCATTTGGGAGAAACCCCTTCATAAGGAATGCAGAATCATCTGGAAAAAAAAAAAAAGCACCTTAAAATTATTAGGTCTACTTATGAAAGCAGAAAGAGCTTCAAATATTTTCTCAAACAAAAAGTAGGCCAAGAATAATTATTTTAGAGTCTCTGTGTTTGTTTCATTTTATGTCAAAGGAGTAAACGAAAACAAAAGGAAACATACTAAAATCTCTAGTAGGCTGATAATTTTTCTATATGTTAAATGTTTTACAAATACGGTTGTGTCTCACCTTCTTTCAAAACCAGGGCTGCAGGATCACGTAACTGTTCAATAGATGGCACTCTATGTTCTTCTACAAAGAGCTTATACACACCATTAAACGGAGACAGCGGAGAGAGAGGTACCAGTGGAATGAGTTTAGTCACCTGCCCTAATTTTACTACAGACACCACTTAAAAAGAATTACTCTTTATCAGGAGATAAATGAGCTTCACACTAGAGCAATTCAAAAAAAGTGGAAGTTTTAGAGAAAACATGCCTGACAGAAACATATTTTAAGTAATCAGACCTTCATCTTTCTCACTAAAAGGTCAAAAAAATAAGCATGTCTGTAGATTGCCTCTTCAGCAGGGAACAAAAATTGTACAACAGCAACATTTTCCTGCAGGAAAAAAAGGACAGAGAAGGATGCACTGTCTGTTTATTAGAATGTTGGGAAAAATCTTATAAAAATGCACACTACTAACCACAATATTCACAGCTCATCCAATCCTGACATGTTCTGGAATATGCTAGTAAAACTATGTCACTTCAGCTGGGTTTGACAGCAGGTAAATTATATTGTGTAAGAGGTTAACTAAAATGAAGTTGCTCACCAAAAATATCTTGATCTAGATAGCAATTTCAATGTTAGAAAAATGTTCTATTACTAATGAAACAACAGACAAGAAAAGTGACATTAAGTTTATATTTCTGCTTTACCTAGCAGAAGATCATAGAGAGCAGAACTGAATAACCGTACAGAAACTTTTTTTGTTAACCTTTTCCCTGAACAGGTTCATTTTCAGAACTGCATTTATCTTTTAAAATTATCCATCAAATGCTGTAATGGAACACATTTCAGCCTTTAGATTTTGAACACAGTGTTGGATAGCCATGCTAACTGATCACTTCACTCACATGGCATTACTGGTAATTTCCAGCTCAAAGCTTCATGGCAGCATATAGTAGTATGATTATCCTTCCAATAGCATGACTACTATCTTAATCTAGAAATATTCATATCAATACCAAATTTCTTAAACTCATAGTATTAGAAAATAGATGCATGAACAGACACTACTGTCATCACAGCAACAAATGTTTGATTTGCTGTATTTCAAGATTCACATCATACAGCTAGTTTGGACTTCTTTTTATAGTATTTAATATTTGTATAAAAATATTTAGTAACAGATGTAGTTAGATAATTTAACATACACAACCCAATAACCTAGAAGTGGGCTTACAGTGAAAGCTATAGCGCAAAAATGTATTTGCAGTTGCCAACAGCTGTGAAGGCCCAATTTTTACCCCAAAACGGTTTTATCGGTGATTTTGTTGCTGGAAGTGTCTTAAATCTTCAGTATTTTCTGGAAGAATGCAAACTATTTTTCTGTGTTCTTGCTTTTATATCTGCTGTGGCTTTGTAAACTTATCATAAGAAATAAGATTAGTGAATAGTATGATACTTGGTCAGCCTGCAGGTATGGAGTGAAGTATTTTTTTTAAAAGTCCTTCCCACAACAAGAAACCTGGTATCAGTGTTCATTTTTGTCAAGTCACACAGCATACATGGTTGTTTTCTTTCTTGCCATAACAAACCCTTTACTTATACAAGTAAGTTAACATCTAAAGATCAAGAGGCCAATGAAAAAGTGTATCAATAATCAACGAATGAAAAAAAATAGCCAAATTCTCCATTTGCCAAGGTACTAATCGATACAATAGCCTAAGAAATATTTCTCTAATTGTCATTCAACCTTCACATCACCTATTCTGTGACTTCCAAGAAATTTCACTTTTTTTCTCTAAGACAGGTTTATGTACATACATGTTCCCTCAAGTAAATTGTACTGCAAGTCTGTGTATAATTATCAGTAACATTTCTTAGACTTATTTCTTGTTCCTTCCACCAACAACCACAAAAGCTCATTTCCCTTATGCAGAATGTAATTAGTAGGTATCGTATTTATTTGACAGTTTTCTCATTTTCTCAATTCTACGTAATTTGACAGGGACCATTACAGATCCGTAACTAGTCTTTCAGAATGACTTTCACAAGGTTAGTTCACTTATTAATTGACCCTTGGTAATGGTAATTTAAGAAGCATATTAATCTCATCTGTCAGTTCTAGCACATACTAGATGTATAAAATAATTTGTCTTTTGCAAGGAGCCTTGCAACAGAAATGAATTGTCTAAATTTTTAATTAATATGCATTTTCTTTCAACAAATGAGATTGGAGTGGAAGGAGACTTCTTTTCAGTGGTTTTCTTTATTCTGCTTTAAAGCTTCTGCATTTTATTATTATGAAGATAAATACTCTTTCACCAGTCAATAAAGCCTATGATCTAAATAATCTTCTACAAAGGACATTCTGGTATTCTCAACACAGATCCCCGAAACTTAAAAATGTGTGAACAAAGCATTCAGCACTTCAACAGCAGTGTCTTATTATTACATTTCCAGATTAAAGGTTTCTGGAATTCAAGGAGATTTAATTCACTAAGAATATTAAACAAAAGATTACTATTCAGAAATTGAAAAACTTCAACCAGTATCAGATGCTTGAAGTTGTAATCTTTCTAAATCTGGTTTTCTAATGCATCATAGGTTGAGCAGAGCCTGCAGTTTACGTCTGAAAAAAAGGTATACAAGATTCTTAATCCAAAGTACTAGTAAGGGCCATGTGTAAGTTCTCCTCCTTTATTCCATTTATTAACTAAATAATGGGACCAGTTACCAGCACAGGAAAGAGAGAGAACTGTGTAAAGAAGCAGTTGTGCTCTTAGCGTGTCATCATCTGCACTTTGTAACACAGGGGTGAAACACAGCTCCCCGCATAAACACTCCAAAAGGGCATAAACATTTACTGATGAATGTGCACAGTTCCCATTAAGGTTAGTACAGGTTTGGGGTGGAACAGCAATCCTACAGTCTGTATTTAAAAGCAGAGAAGTCAAGAAAGTACAAGGTAAAAGCTAAGGTCCTCCTCCACCCCTTTCTACTTTTTCTTTTGTGTTCAAAGAATGAAGAGACTTTCTGAAAGGTAACTTTACAAAGAATAGACCCTTATGCTGTAAACCCAGGGAGGCTATGCTAAGAAAGTAGATTAGGCCAATATTTCCACATTACCCTACAACCTCTTACAGACTCAGCTGTCTTTTACTTCTTGCTGGCAGCACACCTTTTACTGTTAACATATAGCAGCAATGCAAAATCCTACTGGCTCTACAGGATATAAAGCCTTTACTAGCATCAGAGATTTTACTATGTAGACACCTTGCAAAATTAACCATGCAGAACATGATTACAGTGGGTCCACAGCACAATCCCAGAGGGCCTTCAGGAAAAAGGAAAGTCTGGAGACTGCTGAGGGTGGGTAACTGCCCTGGATGTCTGCAGTCAGCCCTCTGAATGAGGGTGGGGGCCCAAACGCTATGGGAATCCATCTCACTGTGCTTGTGTTTTCTACCCAGAAAGCTACCGTGGATTAGGAATGGGAAGTATATGTAGAGAACACTACTAATTCCTCATATCACTCCACATGTGACTTATTCCCCACTAATGACGAATACTTGTTACTTAGATTAACCCAGCTCTGAAGTGGAGTAACAGATATAAGACCAAAATGTTACTAGCCATATTGACAAATGCGACCTCGCTTAAACTCCCACAAGTTCCACGTGCATTCAGATCAGGCCAACAATTTGTTAAGAAGTAACCGTTAGTTAGATGAAACAAGTATCTTATATAAATGCATTACAGAAGATATAAGCAATAATACTATGATCCCCTGTTTGCTGAAGCTTATTGCACTGGAATATTCAAGGTACTAACAATATTAATGATTAAAAACTAGAGGCAGCTAGACTGAAAACATGGCTTTGTCTTTACAGAATTTTACAGGTATATGAATATCCATTCCCTCATAGCCATCATGCCGGATTTTGTTGGCATGTATTTCAGATACTTACAAAAATGGTAACCATCTTATTTATTGGCTGTATCGTTACGATGTCTCCCCTGCTGTTATAGTCTACCACGTAAACAGGTATTCAAGCAATTTTTTAAAAAAACAGCTTACCCACTTGATAGACTATAATGTCTCCTTCAGAATCATTAATGTCAATCATGTGAGTACAAGTTTTAAGTGCTGTTGAAATGCATGCTACTTAAACAATTGATCATCATATGGAACCACTTCAAGCTTAATACAGCCCATGAGCATACCCATTATTAGCAACTCAGCTACTACAATACCATATTTATTTTTAACCATACAGTATGAACAAACTATAAAAACCAATGTCTACTACTTCACTCATTATAAATAAAAGTAACCCAGTTTTTGAAATTTTTAACCTTCGGACTTTTGAAAAGCTATGATTTTTATGAAGATCACAGGTGTTAGTGTACACAAGGAATGATCCTTCAAGAAAGGGTATGGACCCTGTACGCAGATGTTAGAAGCCAGGAAAATCACATCAGACTGTAAAATTGGTAATAAAATTTTGTCGTATTGCTTTTGATTCCTAGAATTCAGTGACACCATGCATTGATTTTTGCCAGCTGAACATTTGCATTTCATTTGAGGATCTGAACCTAAAATGATTCTGAAGACTTGCTAGTGTCAAAGGACTCGATACAGAGAGAACAAGCTTTCCACTCTGTCACAGTGTATGTTTCTACCAGTTTATAATACAGCAGCAAAGACCAGAGATGACCTGGACCATGCATTACACTTTGCCACCATTATTACAAGACTAGCAAACTACATTGTAACCAGCAACACTTATGTTGGTGAAAGAGTTACTGACCCCTGGAGAATCCTGACTGTTACTCACTGTTTTCAACAGCAAGTAGAGAAACTGACCAAACTGTCAAACCAAATACATTCTTAAAGCTTTCCTTTATAACTTCTCGATCCCTAACTTCCATTCAATATCTTCACCTACGTCACCCTAGATCAGTCTGCAACAAAGAAATGAAAAATTGACAAGTGGAAGAAAAGAGGACTCTTGGACCTTCAGTGAAACCACTTTCATACATTGCAAGGTTTCTGAGTAACAAAACCCCAGATTTCACTGTTTGTTCATTTTTATACTCTGTTGTGGCCTTTTTCTGATGATCACTTGTCTTGTATATTTGACAGGAAACCCGTACGCCCAAACAACTTTCTTCACTTCTGATTGGGGAGAACAGCAAAAATATTCACACACACACACGAAAAGAATGTGAACAGCAATACATTAAGTGTTTAATTTCTGGTTTGGATAAAGTATGAACCTTTTAATACCAGAAGCAAAATCTCTCTCTTGAAAACAGGCTGCTTCTGAAACTCAGAAGAGATGTATACCCTATTTAATATTTTTTTAAAAGTTGAATTACTGCATGGGTAGTCATCATCTTAGCAGTTTTCGCATAACTGTAGAAAAACTTCACATAGAGTTTTGCAGACCTATAAGGATTTTATTGCATTTTATGGAACCCTTCAATAATATAAAAGGAATCCATGTTTGCAAACTAGTATGTACCTTCGATAAGAGAACAAACAATTATTTGCAGTGGCGTGATACATGGTGTTAGAATCCAAGCAACAGGAGCACAGAGACCAAGATGGGCCAACAGGAGGTCCACGAAGCCAAAAGTCAGCGATGAGGACTTGACACCCACACTCCACACCTTTTGCACGAGCTCCCCTCTGACGATGAGCTCCAGTATGAAAGGTGTGCTCCCAAGCATAATTTTCACAGTTTGCTTTCATTCAAAAGGAGTCCAGATCACATCTCCAAGCCTACTGCACAATCTGAAGCAAAACAGAGTAAGACAGGACAGCTGGAGGATTCATTTCAAAAGCTCCCTCCTGATCTAAACCAAAAGTTAATGAGGAGGCAACCCTCAGATCAACTTCACAGTCTCACCTACTTAGCCACTCTGTAACCTGTGCGCTTCAAAGTCTCGTGCAACTTGTCACCAGATGTACCTTCAAAATCAATTCAGTTCTGGATGATGCCTACTGCTGACCTTGTTTATTCATACTAAAAGACAAACTCGTGCTATGAAATGTTTACATCCTGTCTGAACAGCAGGTATGCAGGAAACCTCATACATAAAGTTGTTTGTCCTTCATGGAGATGAAACTCCAATTGAAAATAGGCTGTTATGTAGAGAGGGCTTAATTTATGCCTTCCTATACAAGCTGGAATGAAAGCAGCCCACAGAAGAGCCTGAATATTGAGCTTAATCTGTGTGCAAGTCAGAATTCAAGCTTTTAATGTTCATTTTGCTTTCCTGTTTTTCAAATTGTCCAGGAGAAAAAAAAAAGTGATAATTGAACGCTTTTTCATATAAAATGTGCATTCTGAATAGCCATTAGCAGACAAAAAAAAAAAAAAAAGAGAGAGAGGAAAAGCAGGTGACACAACCAACATAACCATGTAAATCTTTGATGAGAATGGAAGCTTCAGGAAGATGGAAAATTCAGCATGGAAAATGCCTACATTAAATGGAATTCTCAATTATGCTGTTTGAAAATGAAGTGGGCATAAATTTGATAAGTCTGCAGTTGCAGTCCTGTAGGTTGCTTGGTAATGGACATTGACAAATAAGTCTAAAAATCAGTGAAATCTCTTCCACAGGTTGCAGAGTAAGGCTGTTTCAAGATAGCTGTGTAATGAAGAGTTTAAGAGCCGTTTTCTCTTATTGGAAGATGGGAATGCTATGCATATATGCAGAGATTAAACATGAATAGGGCAGAGGACAGGATAAGCAGGGAGAAGGGATAGATTTGTAAAAACCCAACCATGACTTTCTAATGAGCCAAGCCAATTTTGTAAACTAAGCTTTAAAATGTAAATTGCCCTCATTCCTTCAGTAAACTGTCAGTACAGAATTTAAAAATGTGAAAGGCAACATTTCTAAAGACCGCTGACTAAAATCTATGCTCTCTGTTTTCACATTATTTCACTTTATTGCTGCTTATTATTTCTATTATGATAATAACGGGAATAAATCAGGATCCTTACTGGGGGGAACAGCATATAAACTAAACTACATGGTTAGAGACAGGCCCTGCTCCAATAAACTCGAAATCTAAATTTAAAGATATCCTTGTGACTGCAAGGAAGACATCACAGTGCTATTATTTGAAATTAAAATACAATCTCTGTGCCTAATTTTGTAGTAATCTCTCAGAAACAACCTATGCTGTAATTGCCTGGACACTGTGCCACGATCTAAGCTTAGAGGAATGAATGTTGAAGTTAATACTATCAACTAAGTCCTCTGTAAAACTCATGGATAGGTTTTCCTGGATCTTGATAGATCGTTACTTAGGTATTTCGTCATCCACGCAGGAAGCACTCAATGTAAGTTAGCCAAAAGTGAACCATCCACACAATAAGGGAGACAGTCTTACAGGTAATCAGTTATTGAAAGAGCTGAAGAGAACTTGGAAGTAGCATCACGCTACCATGGCTTCAGAAAGTCAAAGCTAGCACAACGCTCAAAATCTAATGATTACTTCAGCTAGAAAAAAGTCTGTGAGTTTAGCTGTAAATCCACCAGTGGCCAGACATCACAAAAGCAAAACAATAATTAAAGGCAGAGGATGACAGCAGCACAAGAATAAATAATTAAACACAAGTACATCTAGGATAGACATATCAGGAAATTTCCAATCAGAGCAATGAGAATCCAGATGAGTTTTTCAATGGGAATTTGAGTGTACAAAAATCAGATTAAAGATGGAGCTGGATCAGTTTATGCAATGAATTATAATGACATAGATCATCAGGTACGAGACTCCTTTCAGTCAGTTCCCTTTTTGAGACTTAGGATCATTCTGGTCGTGTTCTCACTCTTTCTGTACTTTCCCTTCCCTTTGGCAGGGAGGTGTTAAAACACAGTGAAATGCAAAGCGAGATTATTTTCCTTTCATTAATAAAAATGTGATGGTTTTATTCATGTGACATTTGAAGAAAAAAAACCACACTACTTTTCAACACATTCTGGCCACTGTGGCCAATAACTTTCTGCAGTCTGTGCTCTAGACACCTCTGCTCCTTTTTCCACGGTTAATCTTTGTGAATTTCTGCTCTATTGCTGTGAACTGCTGGATTTTGCAAATGCAGAGAACTTTTTAAAAGTGATAATGGTAGCTAAAATGCAAATATCGTAAGTCTTTTCAAAATCAAGGAAAATTAATAGCTAAGACAACAAAATGACAATTGTACTCACTGAAAGCAGTAACGAATCTGGCTTGGACTGCAGTAAAGTCAGGATTTCACCTTGTATACGCAATCTGAAAATACTCAGTTTGCCATATTTTGCTTGTACCATATGGAATGTAAATATAAAAACTTCACTCCCACTCCAGAGCAATCGGCCTTGACTACAGCCACACCTAACATCTTTGCACAAACAGATGGCAAGTCTCTTAATATTTCATGGCACTGCCCCTTGTAATTACAGGTTTTGCACAAACAGACAAAACACACATTACACAGCTTTTTGCATCTTGCAATAAAATAAATCATTGGTAACATTTAACACAAGCTTAGAAGGTAGAACAGAAGAGCAGAAAATAAGGATTTTTTTTTTTTTTAAAGAATATATCACAGACATTTACTGCCTGCATAAATTCTGTGACTTTTCAATAAAAAATGCCTTTGGTGAATATGCTTTTAACATTATAAATGTATCACTGAATGATAAATATTACTATAGTAACTATAATGCCTAATATACTGCTTGTTAACAGCTGGTAGTTGACCCCTTTGATTGTTTAGTACTCTCACTTCACTAGGGTTATTTAATTACAAATGGACTGTTATCTAGTATTAACCACTACATCAAGTGTTATTATCCAGCCTGCGAAGAGTGATTATTTACAAAAAAAATTAGTATTTACAATGAACAAGATAAATATTTAAGGCATATATGTACATTTAGCAAACTAAGCTTAAGCAAAGCTAAAGGTGTATCCAAATAGTCACAAGTAATTGGACAGTAAAATAGTAACTCACCGATTCTCATAACTTCTCCCTTGCAGTTGTCTTAAAAGAGATTAAACAATTTCCCAATCAAAAGCTGTTTCCAATCAAAAGCATATTAAATTTGTATAATAATTGTCCTTTCTGCATACTTTCACTTTTACACACACAGAAAAACATCATCTAGGCTTCAGAACACTTTAAAGACAGTAAGAAAATTTATTTGGATTTCCCCCCCCCCCAATGTCAATGAAATCCTTCTCTAGTAGCTCTAGATCCAATCTTTATATTTTGAATCCAGTCTTTATATTTTGAAACTCGCATACATGCATGGATCTGTGTCAACCACAGCTGCTTCCTAACACCTTCAAACCTTTATTTCCAACTTTGATACTGCTGACAATCACCTCTTGATATTTGCTCTCCCTCACTTCTTATTACTCATTGGTAATCCTGTCACTTTGGCCTTTCCATCAGCAATCTTCCAGCAAGTTTAACTTTTCACCTTCTCCAATATTTTCACCAAAGGTCCATTTTTAATCAATTCCACCTCTTCATCAAGTATTTCCCTGACTAGCCATAGCCCAACAGTGAGATGCTCCAGTGAAGAACTGTTCCTCTACACTTGTGATGAAAAACTCTGAGCAGTTCTTCAGAACATTTCACAGAACCAGATTCACAGGGCACCTGAATCACTTATTCCAAATTTACTACAACTAAATTGTTTGACTGACAAAGCTTCAAATGCCCAATCATCTTCTGATACTGTTACTAGGTGGGGTTTTTCTCCATGAACATGTAAGTTTACTTTCTTAACTGTATCTCTCTTGTTTTAAGTTTATTATAAATGATCTTTTCACTTAGAAGTCCTAATACTTCAGAAAGCACAAAGACTCATATTTCCACTTAATCACTGCTAAGAATTAAGCACAGACTAGTTGGGTTTAAAAAAATCCCACCTTACTAGTTTGATAACAACCCCTTTCTTCATACATAAAGCTCTTTTCCAACTTTCTACCAGTTCTAGACTAGAGAGGGCCTGAAGTGAGGGTAAAAGTACAAACACAGTAACTTCCTGCTTTAGGAAGAACCATAACATCCATGCTGTGATCACCACACATATTCTACATTTGTCCCAGATTTGGTTTAACATTTCGCTGGAAGCAAGCATCCCATTACACCATTCAGTGGTTTTTAAAATAAAGAACAGCATAAAACAGCATAAAAAACGTTTTTTTAAGATTGAGGAAATGAAACTCAAGATGAAGTACCACATTTGTATTTCTTAACATTATCTATGGGTTCATCTCTCTCAGCTACAAATTACATGTTTAAAATATAATCCAAAGAGCATAAAAAGCCAAGGGGAGTCTCCCTTATTCCTTTTGTGTTATTTTGCTACACTATTTGCTAATCTAAATTCCACTGAAAAATATGGGAATATGCCTAGTAAACTGCTGAATATAGTCTTGCACAGGAACAAGTAGCCACAGGAACCAGATAGGGTTCTAGAGGTAAGAATTGGAGATTTTTATCATCTATGCCATTGCCGTTTGGACCTGCAACAGTCAATTAAACTAAACAGCCATTTCACATCATTTCATATATCCTGTTCTATAGAAAACTCATATGGAAGGACACTTTATATGACTTATGTTTAATTACCTAAAGCTCTTTACATAGGCTTGGTATATTCTGGTCTGTGATGAATGCCACTGATTTTAAAAGTGTATACTGAAGCAACACTCCAGAAAGAGCAAAATCTGGATCCAGGGTGGAAATTTCTACACAGGGAGAGCTATAAGACTGGGCTAATTTATCTTTTTCAGTGTTTTTTTTTTTTTCCCCAACACTGCCTTTGTTTTACTAGCCACAGAGTAAAAATAGGAGTCTGTGAAAATGCCACTTGCCAAAGTGCTCAACTATCTTTAAAGTTCTTCAGTATCAGTAGCACTCAAAGCTATTGTTACAATGACACACGCGTCCATTTTCTTTTCAGAGTGAAAGAAAGTAGGTCTCTCTAAAACAAGCTGTGAGTAATTACTTCTTGAGGTTCCATTCGTAAAAACATCTGGTTTATAGTCAGGTCACATTTATTCCACATATGTTTTTGTGTGCAATTCAAGTTGATTTATTCTATTCACTAAGAGAGAAAAGTATATTTTTTTCCTAATGAAGACTAGTATTTTGCTGAGGTCAAATGAGTGCTCCTTTACTCTCCTAAGTAAAAAAAAAAATCACTGAGAGAAATCTGGTGTCAGAATACCTTTGTATCCTCTGCGAGCTACCTGCTAATTGAAGTACTATAGTTCACAAACACATGCACGTTTCACTGGTATTCTATGGCTTATCTCAGGATCACCAGCTACTGAGCTCTTGTTGCTAAGAAACAGTACTCAGTTATATTTGAAATATATATTATGAAAAGGTGTTGCTTTTCTTTGTGAAATAAATATGTTGCCAGATTGACAGCCATGGAAATAGGCTGAGCGGTGTGTATTGTTTCTTTCAGTGTTTCATGATCTAGCCAACCATGCTACCTGATTGAAACATTTTAAAATGTGAAATGCCTGTTTAGCTATTGTCAGTATGCTAAGACAGCTAAAAAGTGTATTGTGCTAGTCAGATTCAAACTTGATTATAAAAGTTACTTATTCACATTAAGCTAGAAACTGAAACTTGGAATCCTCATTAGTTGAGAAAACATGGAATTGATACATGCATATGGTAAACACGTGTATGTATATCTCATCTCTGTACACACATAGGTATATGTGATAGCAATAACGTGCTACTGCTGTTCTGGAGTAGACTTATGCCCATGATGCTGTCCTCACTGAAGAAAATTATTTCAACAGGACCGTGCTGTTGCTCCTAAAGACAAAGACTTTAAATGCTACGTTCACGCCCTCCTCTCCACTCAAAAAGACCCCTTTAACATTTATCAGTAAATAAAGTATGCATAACTCCAGATGACTATTAGAGAAAAAGCAAAAGCATGGTTTGTTGAAAGACATTATTTTCTCCTAGGTATAAACAAACAAATAAATGAATACACAAATTCATAATATCTTCTCTTAGCCTTAAGATTTTAAGACTATTTTGCATTTCATGCTTTAATAAGATTATTTTTTGCCAGCACATTAATAGTACTCATAAAACACACATATTATGAAGGGTTAATTAATCTTAAAAAGAGACATAAATCTCTTTTTACCAATGCATTCAATTACCACTCATTGAAATACAACTTAAAAATAAGACTACCACCTTTTCAGTTCCACTGAATCCTGCTAATTTTTTTTTTTTTTTTGCAAGAGTATTCATCTTCGTCGAGATTATCAAATCCCTTGTCCCATAGTTATAAAAAAAGTTAGGAGTTCAACAGTTGTCATTTACCAGATCATGGTTGCTCCTAAGGTATTAGCACTTATAAGAAGCCTTTTCCAATGGAAAGTTATTCGGCATGTTACCTCTAATTAATTAGGGCTGAATTGCCAATCTCATGAGCTAGTGATGACTTTAGTAATTCAGAAGACATAACTGCAAGATCCTATCATGCTTAGTGTTACTGCAGTGGTTGTACACCCAACATACTCATTTCAATTTTCAGTTCATAGGAAGGCTGCTTCGTGTTATACAGTAACACTGCAATAAGGTCTGTCAAAGAGTTGCATATATTTACTTGTTTAAATCAGGAACATTCATTGGCACTGTATAATAAAACATCTTCTGTGATTCTCTTCAAATAATGAGAGTTTGAACAAATTAATGTTCTGAAGAACAATAATGGTAGCAGAAAATTGAGTGAGGAGTTGCTGACATAAGCAAATTTTAACAGCAATAAACAACTTTTCAATTGATGCAGTCTAACTTCCTTACTCTTTTCTCATGAAACTCCAGTTCTGATTCTGCCTTGCATCAATGACCCTTTAGAGCAGTTTTACAATTTGAGATAAGATGTGAAATAAAAGTGGTCATGAAAATAATTTAGACAATTTCGGAATACTTAACATAACCCTATCACGTGAAGGGGCTTCATTTTAAGTTATGGTGTATATCCCATTCCTTGCTGATAGGATACAAGGTATTCTGCAAATTCTTATTTAGTAAAAACCTCACATACTTCCATTCTAAAACACGTATGTGTTCATAAAAATACACGTATGTATGTATATTTAATTTTTTTTAATGCAAAGATGTAAAGGTGGTCATCAATAAAATAACTTTTTAAAAGAAAATGAAGTAAAAACCATTCAAACAAAAAGGCAAAGAATTCAAACGCTTTCAAGTTAATTGATGCTACTGACTAAAATCTGAATGATTTGTTATTTCAAAATTTGATCATTATTGTATAATTTTTTTATTTAGTCAGATAAGATTACACAAGGTGAAAAAGCAGAACCCACAGAAAATTCCCAGGTTGTTTTCTGCTCAAAACTTCAAAAAAATATTAGGACATGAATAGAGTCCTGATAGCAGAACTGAGTCTAGATCCTCTAAATACAGCTTTTATATTTTTCAGATAGACAGAATTTGAAATTAAACTATTCCTCTAAAAATAAAATATAATTTTAAGTTTTAAAAATAAATTTCAAAGAAATACTTCAACTTGAAATGTCTACTTTGAAATAAAGTATTTGAATTTCAAAATCACACACCTGAAAAAAATAAAATACCATTTTCCATAGAAAATTTATCTTTTGAATACCAGTTTCTTCAAGTATCCAAACATTAACTACTGATCTTGTCTGAGCTTTCCTTCAACCACTAGATAAGACATAAATAGGCATTTCTGGGGCAGTAGTTGATAAGTGAATGTTATTGTCAACAATCTTGAATGTTACATAAAACCTCTGTCAGATAGTTGCTGGTAACTCAACCAGAGTGGGGTGACTCATGTCGTGAAAGAATCATCAATGTCAAATGATTCCATCTAGAACCACAAAAATAATTCAAACAACAACAAAAAAATCACTGAACTAGATTACAAATAATTTGGTGCTATTAGACAAGGAATATCTGATTCAAGATTAAACCTTTATTTTAAATATCTAAGTTAATCAAACATTGACTGCAGAAATAGTTATCTTGAGTTGGACAGAGAAGAATCTTCTACTGTCTGTTGGGCTAACTCTCCTTTAATGTCCTACTCTTCTTTTCGCATACAAACACTACTATATATTTCTTCATCAAATTCTCCTGCTTCACTCATTAATAATATGTGTGAATTACAAAAATTCACCCATCGTGACTAGAACTATCAATTTCTTCACCATACAAAGTATGTATATAATTATAGCCATTTACTCCTCATAGTAAGAAATAATGTAAAGAAATACATGAAGTCTTCTAATTCAGTCTGGATTGAAAGAAGTGGGGAAACCTCAAAACAAAACTTAACCCTTATGGGTAATAACAACAACAACAACAACCCATTGGCTCACGGGGTTTTTTTTTGGTACAGGTGATATTTACTGAGAAGGGATGAAAAGTTTACAGTTTTAAACCTGGATGCTTTTCAGTGAGCGTAAAATGACTTTAAATAAATAAAAGTGAAATGGTCTTAAATGGTGGTATTTTATTTTTTCATTGGATAGGACAGATCACAAAGTTGAAATTTCATCAACCTTTGGGCATATTGGAATTAAGGTTTTAGTTGACATCACTGCTTACTCCAAGCTGCTCCCTGGGGACCTGATTCTCCCTTTCAACAACAAAGCCTCCTCTGATTTAACAGAGCAGGTGCAAACCTCAAGGAAAACAATGACATGGCACCAAGGCAACAGCAGTATAACGGGAAGGATTTTAAGTAGGGCATGAATATAGAGAAAAGAGAGTGATACCAAATGTATCCCATGGCCTTCCCTAAAGAAGCCTGGACACAATGACTGAAGGGATAAAGAGAAAAAAAATAAATATATATATAGTACTTCTTGGGACAATTTTGCACTTAACAGGAAGCATTCTGTTCTTCATATTTTTATGACTCTGCTGTCCACCTAGCTATCTATGTAGCTTCTACCACCACTGGAACTGACTTCCTACAGTGTCAACAGCTCATTCAAACTGTTCTACCCTCAAGATCATTCCCAACATAGAAGTGTGATACCAGAGACAAAAAGATGAGGTTTCTTGCCAAAAATCTAATAAGAAAGTAGAAACAGAACTAAGAACATAAAACATACAGCCTTATAGTTTATCATAACCACAAAATAAATTTTCATCCCTCTACAGCCCATCATACATAAAAATATATGAATTGTGAAATACACATTTTAAACTGTGGTCATTAAGAATCTTATAATCTCAGAGGAATACTATAAATTACTTGTCTCTACTTCTTATCTCTATCCGTTTCGTAAGGATACACTTTAAAATATGATTCCCTTTTCCTAAGGTACAACCACCCTTCCTAAAATATGTCAGAGTTTCTTTAATCACTCTTTATTTATGTCTGAACCCAATTCCCTTCCAATAAAAGATATCCAGCGTGCAGCTTCAGTGAAAGCTCAGCGTGTTAATGAGGTTACTTAATGAGCTTAAAACTGTTAGCTTTGGTACAAAGGATAAGACTAGCTGAGATGTGTCTCAGCACATGTACTAAATAAGTGGTTTCATATCACAGTACAGTTTATTTTCAAGATGAAAAAAAATTTATACATTAAGACAGAAAGAGAGCTCACCAGGACTTCCAAAACAAGAACACAACAACAAAAAAAATCCCCATGCTGAAAGAATAAACTGATTACTGTCAAAGTCTATGTTCTTACAAGCTAGAAAGTTATAACCTGGGATTTCAATAGTGATTGAAACATTGGGACTTCAGTCCCCAACCACCCTACAAGCTGCAGGCAAAACAAATGTGATGCCTTGGTACGAGACTTGCCATTGTAATGTTCTGCTGTAAAGATAAAACATAAATATGCAGTTGCAATAGCTGTAGGTGATAAAAAAAACAGTGCAGAGATAGTAGCTCTCTTCTGTAGAAGATCTGGGAATTTTGAAATTTGTTTTTTGACTGGAAATGAAAACCAAAACTGAGTATCAATTCTATGAAAGATAATTAAAATAAATTATTAAGAAAATCATACTTCGTTTGCTTTAAGACACAAAAAAGGATTTTTTGAAGTTTGGAAGGTGCTGAACTGGATCTTCGGAGCCTTTTGACCCTTGGCTCCAACACATCAACCCGGATGAACTTAATACTGAAATCAACAACTTATGTGAACTTCCGAACAAAATCACTTTTCAGACAGCGATCCACAAAGAATTTTTAAAAGTTTAGATTTTCATTTAAACTTGCCCTTAAGAAGGCAGCAATACATCTTCTCTTCAAAGAATATCTGATATTCTGCAGACAATACTGCTACAGTGACATCAATTGTCAGCAACAGATTAGTTTTGCAGTGTGCGTGGGACAAATGTCCCAGTTCAGTTTCCCTTGACGCCTACTATTAATGCTATGGTATTAATTCAGTGGTAAAGTTGTTGGTCAGGACACTCAGAAAACAACTACAGAAACTACCTGCTATTTTCAAGAGGTAAACACACTTTGGTGTATCAATGACATTAAAATTTAGTTCCCCAAGGGTGAAAAACTGGGCCCTAAGAAAAGCTGTAGGGTTTTCTTGGAGGGGTTTTATTGGGCAGGGTAGGGGGGTGGGGGTTTTTTTTGGTAAATATTTAACCAACAAGAAGAAAGACTATTCAGGTAAGTTACTGCCTGTTCCTACTTAAAGACTCGCTTGAGGACCATGTTTTCATAGCCTGTTTGGACCAAAACTAAGTTTTTTTGATCCCAGAAATTATTTAATTTTCTGAATAAATTCCAACACATAGAATAGAAACAGAAGACAGCAATATTTTAAATTTGTCAGCACTGGGAAATAACATTGCCATCACCTGGGTTTACTCCATCCATGTGCGTAGCGAGAGACTCCTGCAAAGACTTCTTGCTAGTGGCAGAAGAATCTAAGTGGTAGAAGTGTCTAAGAATCGTGAATTATAATTTTCTTTGCCAATTACAGAAACAAGGAGAAAGACTGTTCTCCAGCTGAATATAAAGCAACATAAACACACTCTTTATACAGGTCTTTCTCTACTAAAAAAGAACTTCCAAGGGGAAGCTTTATTTTTAAGTGCCCCTCACCAAATCCATAAATTACACCGTTCCAGTGGAATTCAGAAGAAAACCAATGGTAGCCACTGCCACATTTGACATGACAATGCAAAACCAATGTAACGTACACTCTAAAAATTCTTTCATCTCTCCTTTATTCCTTCTGCGTTGAGACCACGGACAAATAAAGCAGCTAAGCTCAGCTCAAGTATTAATATTTGTATTACTAAATATCTTATAAAGGACTTGGAATGGGTTGGACAAAAAAAGAACAATCCAAATCAATTTCAAAAAGACAATTTTGTTTTCATGCTGCTGTATATTTCTTCTGAGTGAAGTATAATAGACAAGATTGCAAGGAGAGGTTTGCTGTGGCTGAGACTACAGCTAAACGAGAATGCAAAAAGCAGACAAATAAGAGCAAAAAGACTGTTTCCCAAGCCACAGGATCCTGACGGTTGGCTGTCACAGCAGGAGCCACTCCGTGTTACTAAGACTGTTAGTCTCTCTCACAATCTGCGACATAAATGATCCGTAAGAGAATTCCTTGCCTTTCTACCCAATTAAAAAACCAAGTTACTACAACAGAGAAACAAAACCAAACCAAAGTCCAAATTACATGTCAAACTTTGTCTGTAAAAGTTTCTGAGAAAGGAACGTGGAGCTAGGGGAGGTAGAAAGCATCAGGACTTCATGGAGTCCCAAAGAGTGGCAAAAAGCAAACTTTTACAGCTTGGCGGAAGCAGATGGCAAAACATGGGAACTTCTTAGCAACTGCTTCTTATACTGCACTGCTTCATCAGATGTGAGCCGAGAAATTGGCTCATTCTCTTGAAGTTCACTGAAGATCTTCCCATACGGGATTTATTGGCAGCTTGGATATTACTTCAAGCTTGTTGTAAACCACCTGGTTTAATCTTAACATCAAAGAGCTGGGGATTTAATTTATGAAACTTTTAAAAGTTTTTTTGAGCCCATAGCAGCTAAGTATATTTCACATCCCATCTGCTTTCATTCTTGTTTCCTCCTCACAAGAAACTATTCTGGTAACACACTTGGGCAGAAGTTGAAGCTGGGAAATGCAATAAATGAATATTCTGGAAAATACAGAAATCAGGAACATGGTCATATCTATTTCACTGCAAAAGCCCAAGAGAATTACACTCTAAAATTTTTCTATGAAAATATTATAGAATTGTTTTATAACCATAAAAAATGAAAAATACTCGATCAAGTAGTTCTGAGAGTGAGGGAAGAAAGAGGAAAAACAAATACCTGTTAATAAAGCTAGTTCAGAATAGCAGAATTCCACTTCAAGCATTATCAGGTATTTCCAGTTTTTTATTAATAAAAGCAGAATGGTATATTTCATTACATGTTATAACTTTTTGGTGGTCCATTATGCCATCTTTTTGACAGCTACTTCCATTTATAGTGTTGTACAAAGTCAGGTTAATATTCTACAATGTTGTAATGAATGAAAAAGTAGCAAACACTTTCCTTTATCTAATAAGAGTTCTTCTAATTTAACAGCACTCAGAAGCTCTGGACATGCCTTTCTTGCTAGTCAGATTCCTTGATATTTTTCTGGAAATGGCTTGTTAAAGACATGCATTTTCTATAACGATCCATTATTTAAGTCAAAGCTGAACTAAATTTTAAAGTAGAGAGAGAAATTCTAGAACATACACTATACTAAGAATGTCCTATTTTGGCAAAATATTGGATCAGCCTTTTGTGCCTTTAATATCTTAGGCATTTTTTCCCCTCACACGTATATAAACACAAGCAATAATAATTAATTCCTCCCCCAAAGACTGGATGTTAAGTTACACAGTATAATCAATCTCAGTATAATTTCAAATCTGCAGACTTTAAAGCATCACAAGAATTCTTCTATCAGTATCATTTTCTTTAGGTCTCCCACAAGCTTCATATAACATGATCACAAAATTTTCATTTCAATGGTCCCTACTGGATTCCATCACTGCTGCTCCTAACACAAGATATTTGCAGCATTAATTTTACTGCCATTGACAGAAATTTCTGTTTTCTTAGGTGCTCTTTTCTATAGATTCTAACTGCTGATATACTTACTTAAATTCCCAAAATACAATCCCTCAGAACCCCAATGATCATAAAATATTTCAGCTTCAATTGCTTTTGAGCTTTAACTAAAAGTTATCTCCCACATCTTATCCGTATATTCTAAGAAATAAGAAATGAACTTCTTACGATTGAGATTTTTTTCTGATATCAGAGATGCTTACAAATACTTAGTGGAAAGCTCCATCTCTCCCCTTCCATAGTCACTGATTTTCACTGATTTTTTTCTACTGCAGCTTGGCTGATCATGTATACTGGTCCTAATCAACCCATACATGCTTTTTTTGTTTACAAGAAGCATGTTAAAAAAGACACCATTTTCACTGGCTGTCCCCTCAGATGAGATTACAATCTGGTAGAAAGCCTGTATTATTCCCAAGAGATTGTCTACATGGTGAGGCCTACGGAAGTTAGTCATTCTACACATACCCAAAGCAGAATTTTAAATACATGGAGAGTCACAGAGTATAAATTAAAATGGGCTTTAATCAAAGCCTAATGCAGATGGAATGAAATTGAGCTTCTCGCCTTCAAATGAGGCTTTTAAAAAAATGTATCTATTACCATATAGACATCAACTCACTCTGCAGAGAAGGTCAGTTGTTTCATTACACCACATGTCAGATCCAGCATCATGAAGAGATGTGAGGTAAAACTGCCCTACTTTTTCTTTGAATTGAGCATACAGAAAATACTTGGACAAAAGGTGTCTTTTATTAGATGCACCTATGACCCAGTCAAAGATCTCTCTTTAAAGAAAGTAAAAAAAAAAAAACAACACCCAAACCCAGATCTGCTGGTTGTGATAAATTAAACAAAATTATTTGAATACGAATCTACTCCCTTTCCACCATGTCCAGTTTTAGTACTCTGTCCTGGGTTCAGCTGGGATAGAGTTAATTTCCTTTCTAGTAGCTAGTACAGTGTTATATTCTGGATTTAGTAGGAGAATAAGGTTAGTAGAAACAACTGAAAACATCAGTGTGTTAAGCAGTGTTTATTCTAAGTCAAGGATTTTTCAGCTTCTAATGCTCAGCCAGAAAGAAGGCTAGAAGGGCACAAGAAGCTGGGAGGGGACACAGCCAGGACATTCCATACTATGTGATGTCCTGTCCAGTATATAAACTGGAGGGAGTTGGCCAGGGAGGGGGTGGATCGCTGCTTAGGAACTAACTGGGCATCGTTTAGCGAGTGGTGAGCAACTGCATTGTGCATCACTCATTTTGTATATTCCAATTATTTTATTATTATTGTCAACTCTCAACCCACAAGTTTTACTTCCCCCCTCCCCCCCCCAATTCTCTCCCCTATCTCACTGGTGGGGGGGAAGTGAGTGAGCGGCTGCGTGGTGCTGAGTTGCTGGCCGAGGTTAAACCACAACATATTCAGAGAAGGAGAACCTCACTGTACTTTTTGAACTATGACAACTTTTCGTCGTGGTCTTTACCCGTTTCTTTGGGTCAGTTTTTAGTGTTAAGCAAAATCATACAACGAAAGGACTTTTCAGCTTTAGGCAAATCTGCAAGTATATTTGTTATCAGGTTTTTTCTGTTGCTTCTTTTAGATTATTGCCCTGCTGTGTGATAGTGTCTAAAGAAATATTAGTGTCTCTGGTGTTTTCTGAAAATTAAAATTCCTGATACCATGCTAACTAATTTCCAAAGGGAAAACAGTTTACTTCAGCAAAAAGATTAATGAAAAATATTGCAAAAGCCAAAGATTCTGTTAAGTAGCTGCAGTGCCAAATTTCCTGTCCTGGGAATAATTTTAAGTGACTCTGCAATCTGTTACGGAAACTTTCTGCCTTTTTCAGGCTGTTTAGCTTTACAGAGTAAAGGACTGAGGAAACTGCTGGCCCACAATAGATAAAGACAACGGAAGAAAGCGTTAACCTACTTAAAACTGATGAAAAGCAGTAATTATATACATCACTTTTCTCAGCATAAGGAGCCTTTTCAGATATGGCATTATTTGTTCAAATATACATTTAGAATAACGTTTACCTGTCTTGCATTAACCTGGTCAAATCAAAACACCCAATTTGTACATGGAACCATAGTTCTTCAAAACAAGCATTTCATATCATTGCATTTGTTGCATTTGGACTGTTCTAAACAAGCCACATGAAGGAAAAAATACATGAGGAAATGAAGAAAATTCTAACCAGTCTATTTATACTCCCATATATAGGCAACCACTTCACTATGTTGTGGAAAAGAACCACCTGGAAAACTTGTGGGACATGGAATAACAGGACAATTTTTATTTTTAATGCAAAGTTCCTTATGCTTTTTAAGGTGAGTATAGTATTTGAGTAATATAAGTCAGACCTTTCTTCTATCTACATCTATAAACTCTTTTAATCACAAAGTAAGCTAGACAATTTGCCACTTTATTATTTCACAAAGTAACTTATTGCTTTCCCGTTGAATGCAAAGATTCTACGTTTTAACCACAAATACATGTTCGCGGCTCCATACGTTTATCAGCCTGTGGACGCTAAATGTCAGACTAGTCCGTGATCAGATTTAAAAGCATTCTGGATCAAAGGGTAAAATAAGGCAGTTGTTACATTTCACGTCAGTCAAATGCCAAAACTTTAGAAACTCTGAAATAGACTGTATGGACAAGGGGAAGCTTAGACTAATTTCCAAACATAATAAAGAGAAATATTTAAAAGGTACTAGATCACATATATATGCCTCCTGACGTAAGTAACCACAAAACTAGATTTAAGAGGGACCCAAGTTCAGGTATCACACCACAGCATCTGCTGTAGTCAGTTCTGAAGGTCTTGTATTAGAATACAGTACCGATGAAAAACTGAGTGCAAGAGAGAAAAACACAGGAAGATAATTGAATTAGAAGCTGACTGCATGACATTAGATGTTCCTGAGTGTTTCATGCTTCATAAAAATGCACTAGGCAATAAAGAACAAAACTAGAATTTGGAAACAGAAGTTCAACAGCGGAAGCAGTGGAGAGCCCAGGCAACTGAGTTTTTTGTTGACCATTTGGTACCAGACTGACCCCATCCTTTCTGCAGTAAGGATAACTCGAGCAAGTGGCTAGCCTCTGACTTAGTTGGAGCATTCTGTAACATCCCATTGACAGCGCTAGAATAATAAAGTCACAGTGCTTGTCCTTGAAACAATCCTGAAATAATCTTTGTTACTCTATAGGATAAAATGCTTGTATTGCTCCAATATATAAGATGGGAAAGCTCAAAATCTCTCTTTCCTCCAAATAACAAAATTTACATCTGGCTTCTCTGAAAACACTTTGCTGGGCTTCCTCAAGAAACACATTGGTAATTTTTAAAATCTTACAAAAAGATTTTAAAAGCAATATGACACAAACCTGTATTAAGTCATTCTGCGTAAGTTTCCCTCTGAACTAAAAACTATACATTTCATTTGAGAGTTCATCTTAATAAATACTGAAAAATGTATTAAAAGATAGGACTTAGACCCATGGACTCCCATATATATTTTTATCTTCTGCATGTGTTAAAGAAGCAGCAACCGTGTTTTGCACGTCGCACTGCTTACACAGAGCACAGTGCTAGCGTATGCCATGACACAAGGAGCAGGTCTGGTGTGTTTCCAAAAGTGCTCAAGTGAGAAGCAAAGTGATGGCTAAACAACTCGTAAGACCTGAAGATAAGTAAGTGTTGACCAAAGGGAGAGCAATAGCTGGGAAAGACCAACTTGTCCAGAGTTTCAATATAGGAATAGCTTGAATTTAATCCAATGGGAAGAAATGGGTCACCTATATTGACAGAAAAGGGGGAAGATGCAGAGATTATTTCTGAATTGGCAGCAAGACATCCAGGAGCACATGTCAAACAAATGTTTTGATATAAAACTTCATCAAGAGAGAGGCTGGGATAGAGACAGAGCTGTCAGTGTACATATAATTGGAACCTACAGGAGCAGTCAAGAGGTGCAGAGACAGAAGACGGTGAAGACAGCCCAGGGAAAATCCCACAAAAAGGAGATTCATCAGAAGGGATGCTAACAGAACAGCCAGAGATCAGACAATTAGAAAAAGATGGATTCATGAAAGATGAGGAAACAGATTTCCTTATCAAAGTATGATGGACAATGTCAAAAATGGTATCCTTCTCTTAAGGTGAACTAGAATTTTCTTCTCTTGCTTTACTAGTGCTCTTATAAAGTCAACCTTTTCCTTAGCAAGATGGCTGGACACATCACATGTGACATTTACATTGTGATATAATGAACCAACCTAAACTTTGCAAGCTTTCAAAAAATAAACACCTTTCTACATGCCTACTCAGAACAAAAACTTTCAGTGATGTGAAAACAATTACAATGCATTTCTAAAGTGCCAATATGAGGCACAGTAATTGAAAGTACCATTTAAATAACAATAATATGGATATGAAACATGTACCCATAGTTTATAACAACACGATGTGCTCTATACCATTAACTTTTAATTAACTCCAATTTTGCCATAATTAAACTCAATTAGAGCAGAATGTCTGACATTGCAATTAGCTGTATATAAACACCCCAGTCGGTGTCACATTGAATTAATGTCTCCTGATGGTGGACTCTCTTCCCAAGGATAATGGATTTACCACCATCAGACTGTTAATTGGACCTGGCACCTCATGTGTTGTATGTATCTAAGACATAACGCCAGAACTTAGTTGCCTGAATAACTGTGCTTGTCAGAGCTACACAGATTTCAAACGCAACTAGCCGAATTCTTTACTGCACTGTAAATTCTGTAATCATTCCCATATAGAAAAGCTCTTAACAATTTGAACATCCCATTTTTCACATCCCAAATTTTACATTCACTTCTCTACTCACTTGCTCGTCAACAATGAAAGTTATTTTACAGGAAAAAATACCATAACATATGTAGAAAATCATGTCTATTGGTAAGCATCACATTTAATGCAATAAATCGTTGCTTGTTACATAGTTTATTTTGAATGATCTATTTCTTCTGTCCTTTTTCATATTATAACTTCAATCCTACCTCGTGAACAGTCCTGAAATTACTGGGTTTTGGCTTAATGTACTACAGTCTCAATGAGAAGCAGTTAGACAATGGTTAGTCAGTATCAGACTGTCGATGCAATTATGCTACCCCAAAGATAGATATTAAGATGATGACACCTATCGCTTCATTGCCAGCCTCACCACCGTTGAGCAATGCGTGCATGACTTATTCTATGACTAATGCCAAGTGGTTTAAGTCAGCATTTACTGCTAGTAAGTGTGCTACAATCTGACTTTACGCAGCAGATCTGTGAGATTAAGGTGACAGCATAAGTAAAGAAAGAAAACTCATCCTAACACCTTTAAGAAAATGCTTCTTTACATCCTTTGAATTCCCTAACAACTGTTAGAAAAAAGTTACAACCAAATCTAACACAACAGAAAAGTGAAACAGAAATACTAGCTTCACAAGGGAAAAAGATGAGCATTTACTTCCCTGAATACTTAACCCTAAGAAAGCTGTAGAAAAAAATTTTGTCATATAAAATACAGAAAATTAGAAGATAATCTACCACATCTTTTAAAGAGCTAAATCTTGTTTTAAGAGATTCTTAGTATCTAAAAATCTAACACTAAGTCAAATCAATGGGCAGTACAGTTACTTAAATGCTATGTGCTTTCGGGTTTTTGTATTTTGAAAATGATACATTTCAACTCCAATTCGTAAAGAACCTCTGGCTTAATTTCCTACCATCCTAATTCCTCTATTTCATTCCTGTTTAGATTAAAGCAAATAGCCTGTGCAGAAGCTGGTAAATTCTCTATGCTACTCACATAGGACAAGTTTTTTGTTATTAAAAGGAAAACATTCTCATTAATAAGCAGCTTTAATAAGTCTAGCTTAAAATGATGCATATAAGCTTCATGCGTATGTCCTAGCATTCTTTGGGAAAAGATAAAAGAAAATTAACTTGGAGGATATGACTTACCATAATTATATGCTTCTCAAAAGTTTTGGGATTCAGAGCAGAATGCATAATTGCTTCAAATCATACCTTTTACATTTGTCATAAGATACCATAATTTATGGTGCTGAACAGCAAAAATTAAAATTGAGTAGCTAATATCAGCACATTAGCTTCTCACATAATCTGAATGACGATATCAGCAGGAGCAAAGGATCCTTCAACATAGGTGCAGCTTTGAGTCGCTACTGACGCTATGTGAGGAGTAGCATCTACTAAATCACTAAAACTACTTCTTTGGGGATTAGAGTGTGCTCTTGATGGCTGCAGGGTAAGGTGATTAAAATGTGCATATTTTGCAAGAACTGCTGAGATCAAAAGGTCATGTTCTGTGGTCATTTCTAATAACATTGGACAATCACATATACAGACTGAAAATAGAGAAGATAGAGCAAGTGATGAAAACATGTTCAGAGAGACATTGATGAATATTCTAACAAAACATAAGGAAGGAAGAAAGGGGGGAACTTCATAATACGATAGCAAAATACTGCCGGTATTAGGAATAAACATGCTCATAAAATTCTTGGAATTTTATCTGTAACTGGGAAAGGTTCTGGTTAAGCCTCAAATGCAAATGTGTATGCCTGAAGTATGCCCTGAGACTGCTACAGCAAAGCATACATCAATACACTACAAATATTAATTGTAATTGAATATATAATGCCCACACTGCCATTTTAAATACTTTGAGCAGAATCTATTGGAAAAAAAATCATTATATGCTACTGATGGCATGTATTTGTAATTATTTTCACTGAATCACATCTTCAGTATTTTCAAAAACAAATGGAATTTCCTCTGTAAGATGAAAAAATGCAAAAATATATCACGTCTTTTTTGCTTACTAATTGCTAATATTTTAAGAGTTTGATTTACAGATAGAAAAAAAAAAGGTGATTGAAAACAGCTTTTATTCACAATAGAAACCTTTGTCAAAAGCCTGTAATCTGACTGCTATACTTTGGGGAAATGATTTGAAGCCTAAGAGATACAACTTTGCCTTTAATTGGAATTTTAATTCAGAATTCAACTAATCAATTCACTAATCCCACTCACTAGAATTTAGGAGACAAGTTGCTTTTCATATTTCAGCCTAGGTAGATCAGTCAAGAATTGACATGGGAAATTATTTACATGCTTGCATCTACAAGTTCAAAGCATGTGGTAGAGGTAGTAAGCACAGCATTGATCAAAGCTACCAATAAAGAAATGGAGTAAAATTAAATGCATATCCTCAATTCCTTTAAAGCATTTTCTTTAATAAATACATTGCAAATATCAATTGCAAATAGGTGTAACGGGAACTGAATATCAGTATCATTAGATGATTTAATACATTAAAATTAATAGTGAATGTTAATTTTGCAATTTAAAACCTGACAAAATGGAGTGTATTTTTCAAACTGATGTATTGTTAATATATTAAGGGTTACAAATGCAGTTACAGTCTCCTACTTCTGTACTGCCACATCTGTGTTCCGCAAGGCTGAATGACAAGCAAATTACATGTTTAGAGAATCAGTTTGCCGGCTCTTAAAGCCCATAAACATAGCAGATTGTGCTTTAATTTGCTAGTTTCATGTACAGCAGATCCTCGATGCAATAAGGTCAGTGTCATTAGATATACCCTGCAGAGCATAGCAGATACACAGCACAAATTTTCACATCCCAAGATCTGAACTTAGAAACACTTCAGGCCTGACAAGCACCAAAATTGCTGCTTTTTCTCCAAGTCTCTATCGGAAACTCTAGATTTCTGACTGAGACAAAGATTGCCGCCCTCTCCGAGGAAAACTCCAGCTGCTGGGAATAAGGCCTTCAGACCTGTGAATCCCAAGACTATTGAATGAAACTCAGCTTCTCCGTATACAGTGGGGCATAACTGTCACACTGACCATGGGAAAACCAGAAGCTCATATAAAATGGCTAGCCAGTAGAGTATTCTTCCATATCAAATGTTTTCTTTCCTCTTTAGAGGGGAAAATGTAAAATACAGTAAAGTTGCATAGCATTTAGGGAATATATGTTATTTTTAGAACAATTCCTTTACTCCTTTTTAGTCCTTTCCACCAGGTTTCCCTAGCAGCAAGGAAAAAAATGGAAGTTTTTTACAAATTGTTTTCGATAACAAGAAAAATTAGTAGTTTAAAACTGTCATGATTTTCCTCCCTATTAGTAATTTCTAGTAGTAAATCATAATCCTGTTATGATTACTCTATTAAATCTTCTAAAACTAACGGAAATATACAGCAGTACATTGCTTTATTTGTTCTCATCCACAAATACAATTTGTAATCTGTATTCGTATCACCTGTGTACACACAATACATTTAAGAAATACGTATAACAACAGAGCCTTAAATAGAGAATAGGTATTTTCAATGCATTGCATTCAGATACCTGAATTACCATTATGTAATATTAAGAATAATGTCAGAGCAGAGGTTGGGAAGAATTCTGCAAAGATGAACTATCTCTGTTTTGCAAATTTAAACTGCAAATACAACTGCATAGCAAGGTACAGTATACAACTCATGTGCTAGTAACAAAACCTAAAAGAAATTATAATTAATATTTCTCCAAGCCTCTTGTGCATATAACCATCTTAGATAGAGGTTTTCTGGCTCCATATCACCTTCTCCAATATTTTACCCCCGTGCTTTCCCACTCATAAGCCTTCAGTCCCAACTGGACTGTTTTACGATCCTCTACATTTTAGTGTTGGACTTCAGGAGAAATGGAAGCAGAACATTTACCAGCTCCTGCTCCTGCTGCCAGCAGCCTAACAGGTTTAGACAAGATCTTTTGAATACGATAGAAATGGTCTCAGAGAAAAAATGTCCTTATGGGGTACCTTCAAAAGGATCAGGATTACCGTTAATGTATCTGTCCTTGCAAACTTTTAGTCACACACCTGCACAATGAGTTTTGCCAGTAGCTAGACCTGTTCTATCCTCTAAAGAAAAAATCTCAAACAGAGCACTTCAAAATAAAAATATCCATCATGTGAGTCTAAACATATGGTGTTTTACATGACCTCATATAAACAAATTATCTGTTGAAAAATCTTAAACTAAAGTGACATCTCTTGTTAATGAGCTACTAGAAAATAAAAAAAATAAATCAAGACATTCACTTAAATATAGCTTCATTTTAAGGAATGTGTCTAATTAAGAAATAATTAGTAATGACCTGAGTAAACCAGGACAAGTACAGCAAGACTTTTATCATCTACCTGTTAACAAAATGATGCCAAGTAAAATTTCCATATTAGAAGTCTCTTCACACAATGCTCTCTAAATATTTATAACTGTAGTCCCCTACACCTCTCTCCCTCATTTGCTATTATGCATTGAAAAAGATCTAAAGAAGGAAAAATGTGAACCCAGAAGAATCACCTGTTTCCGTTAATGTCTTCACCACAAAAGACTAATAAACAGAAAAACAGATTCTCACAGCTCTGCTTGCAATGTGTAGCATTGCCAACTCTTACATTTTTATGAGTTTCATTACAGTCAGTAGTTTTCTTAAGTTCCACTTGTTAAGTCCTGTCAGATTTTCATTTTAAAGAGATAAATATATTAACTGCCAAAAAGAACTCGAAAGTTCAGATGGTGTGGATCAAAAAAAGCCCAGAAGCCAGATTAGGAGGAACTCAATGCATCACTCAAACTCTCATGCAAGTTTTGGGGCTGTGACATATTCTAAATTCTTGGAACAGGTATCATTTCAGAGTAGGATCCCTAAGGTTCAGTGTGACTGAAGTCTCCACAAATAACCCAGAAATACTGTAATTAGGAAATAATGATAGTGCACTAGCAATTTCATGCTGTCAAGCATGGAAACAGGATTTCCATTTGACTGCAATAGAAGCGAGATCTGAGTGGAACAGACAAAGTAGTTCTATATAAATCCATTAGGATATGCTAAGCTTTATGATATCATACATTTGTGTTTATGCACTGACACATACTTTTGGACATATTTGTAGGTATTTAATCAAAGTATAGCAGAAAAGTAACCTGCACGCACACATATATGCAACAGACTGAAGTGCAGCTGTATTTTTTTGAAGTGGATTTGTATATAAATTAGTTTCTTGTTTGATTGGTAAACGTTATCAGTCAGAACTATATTCACAAAACACGCATTTTCTTACATTTTGTTTCTTGTGAACACTACAGAGTTCACCTGTGATGCAAGAGGAAAACAGATTCTATATATGCTCATGCAGCATCAGTCAATTTGTTAACTTAGGTCTAGCTGCAGGGCCAAATTACACTGCTAGCTATACCCACGGCACACTACTCAAGAACAGTTAATCGCCATCAATGTGGTAACAGAGACAGGCGATATATTTTAGGGTGGGGGGGGAGATGACCCACAAAGGATTCTAATTTCATTTCCACAGATCAAAATATAAAATTTTACTATCACCCACAACCAGTCATGTGCCTCATCTGTGGGCCTGAGAAACAGATGAATCCTGCAGTGGACTTAAAATACAGCAGTTAAAAATCTTTGAAGATGACATGGGCAAGTGGATACTGGAGTCCAATCTGTTTTTTTTTTCTTCTTTAATTTCTTTTCACAGCAAACAGTAATTTTTGTACCATTTCCAATAATGGAGACTTCATGGTCCCTGCTGCCATTTTTCCTCAAAGTCTCTGACAGACATGGAAAAATACGTAACCACAAACATGCCATAGTAGGGACCCTATGAAACAATTGCATCATATCAGGGCTCCTAAACGTCGGTGTAAGAAAGAGCAGATGCAGAAAGACTGGATTTTGAAGATAACTGCACATTCAACTGGACCATGGTATTTCAGTGATGAGATTTGTTGTAGCCTAATTCCCCTCTAACGATGTTAGAGAAATATGCCCAACAGAACACAGAATCCACAAACTGAATCATTGAAGCATGCTTATTTCTTCACATTTCACAAAAATATCATGCCACTCCACATTAATTAAAACTTACCTTTGCATAAAAATTACAAACCTGTTTAGTATTTTTGCCACAAACACACGCATATACGGATTTAAAATTATGGCCCATTATCCTACATTAATTTTACAGAGACCAAGTATTAAAACCACAGTTCTGAAGTCACAAAATTAATTATTATATCAGGTGTTCTATCATACAGCTCCTTTTTTGAGGCTGACCACTTTCAAGCAGACCACAATTCCAGTGTTGACAGAATTAAGTATTAGAATTTCTTTTAATAAACTAAATGCTAGGAATTTCCAGCCAATCATATACTTCTTAAATTAATATCCATAATTTGATGGAAGAGAGATACAGTCTAAAAAGCATTAAAATGGAAACAAAACTCAATTTTACACCAAAATTTCTTAGCATCACATATTAACTACCTAGGCTGTTTCACAAAAATTGAAGAAAAGGTAGGGTCATGCAGCAAGGAATCCAAAGTCAAGGGTTTCCAGAACACAGGTTTCTAAAGGGATTTACTTATGAACACAGTAGATTAGAATGGATAAAGCAGTACAGCTTTTGCAGAGAGAGTGGAAGGGTTCTATACAATAACAAAACAAATTTATGCTTAGATGATGGTTATGCATACGCCTAGCAAAACTACTTATAAAAAGCGTAAAACAGGTCAGTATGTCTGAATAAGGAAATGCAGAGAGTGTAGTAAGAGTGTAAGCGAGTGACATAAAGCATCAAGAAAGATGGGGGGAGTGGAAAGGTTATGGAATGAAGTTAAAAGCGCAAGGGAAAAAAACAAAGTGAGACGGTGGAAAATGAAAAGAAGATTGCAGGAGAGGATAAGACAGGTAATATGATTTTCTTCAGGTACGTAAAGAACAAGAGGTCAGAAAGGAGACAGCAGGTCCTCTAGCTGCAGACAGGAAATTATTGACAAAAAAATTTATAATGAATTCATTGCCTTTGTTCTGAAAAAATAAAAGTTATTACAGACCATACCTCAAAAAAAAACCAAACTCAAAAAAAACCCCTATTGTTTGTTATGGACCCACATTTCCAAGATAAAGAAACAGCTGTAGAAATCGAGGGTTTTCCAGCATTTAGAACATTAAGATTTTGAATTTTGACCAAATATGTAAACAAGACAGACTTCTGTCTTTATAGGGAGGAACAAGAGATACAGAGATTTGAGAAACCAAACTTCAAAAATTTCTGTATTATATTCTGCATCTTACTAATGGACTAGGAAAAGCTTAAAGTAGTGTTGCAAAATAGCAAGTAAGGTGAGACCATCAAGACTTTGACTCGAGCCACAGGAAAAGTACCTTATTTCAAAATACACACCGCAACATTTTTGCATGCTTAGCAAAGGATCAAGAAGCTCAGAACTTGTGCACTTCTTCCAGAAAAAAAAACCAGACCAAACAAAAAATATATACCTAATAGGAGATGAAATAGGACCTTCCTTGCTATTCACAAAAGCAAGGTTAATAGTTTCTACTCAAGCTACGGTTAGTTGGCAGAATGCCAACGTAGCAAAATGGGTTCAAGAAAAGTTTTTAAGCAGAAAAACATTTCCTAACCAAGCTGTTTGACTTGCGTCAACCAAAAAACGTACGTTCCCATCTTTCCTCTAAACTTCTAAGGCTGCACCTTTGCATACGAGAGCAAAATCGGGCACATCTGAGTACACAGCAGACAAAAAATGTGACAAATTGTGCAGAACTGGGATACGCAAAGCAAGGGGTAGTACAGACCTAAGCTGTAGGAGCTCACCTAGTCTTTCCCCCGCCTCCATTCAGACCTGACATGCCCTTGCTAGAGAAGTGTAACACATCACATTCTCTGTGAAACTGCTGTCACGTCCACCACTGCATAAAGTTTGGAACAATTACAAATGTTTGCAAGGCAAGACCTCCTTCTTTTCACTGTTTGAAAACATAAGGTCTAGGTAAAGGGCAAAGTGTCTTCCTAGGTATTTATGTTGCAGCTAGAACAGTGAGCCTTCAGCAAGATATTTTGAGGGTTGCTATAATACAAATAGACAAGGAAGCTAAACAAACAAACTGATCATGCTAAAGAGTGAAGAAGTATCATGATGATATTTAAATGCCTTAAAATGCAATTAATATGTAATAGCAAAGTAGTTTCACAGACTATTAACATCGTATGACAAAAACGTTATTAGTCTCCTCTTGTTTTACTGAACACATCATTATTCTTTCCAGGAGTGGTGTTCTATTAGAAAATAATAATAATAATAAAAAACAAACAAAACCACCGTGAAACCAAATTTTGCATCATTTGTTACTGTCTCAGTAAACTCCAATTTTTCTTTATTTCTTACCGCTGTGCATTTCCCCCTCCCGCTCTTCAATGAGAAAATACTAATTTTGCCTGGTGTTTGGAGTTTGCGTTATTTTCAGCATGGAAATCCAGGCCCACTACCTTGTCTTGACAGTTACAGGTTATAAACAAACCTTTGCTGATTTTTCCCTTTAATGAAACTTCACTCTGTTCCTCCTACAAATGACACAACAGTGCTGTTTAACAGCAGGAATGTCAAAGCCATGCAAGCAGTTAGATCTAAGAATAAAGCATATGCCCTCCAACAAAACTAACTCTTGACTTCTGTATGCTTTCCACATAAATGATACGAGGATGCTAGTGGATTCTGAAATGAATCACAGTACCCTGCTGGTATCTCATAACATTAAGATCTACAGTATGTATTGAATAGACTATTTACAGTAAAAATGAACAAGATATGGTAAATTAGAAAGTTAATATAAAATAGATATCTTGTTTCCCCAAGACAAAACGGGAGAATATACATAAAAATAACATGAATTTTAACTTCATTTCCTGTCAAGGTTTTCTTTTTATCCCATAAACCAACCTCGGGAGAGAGAGATATTTTCCAGTAGCTGGAAATCCCATTATATCTCAGCTGTGCAAGCAATTATTTAAATCGTACTTTTAAGAAATGTGACTATGTAAAATTTATATTCTCAAATATTTGATTTATGCACACAGTTATGGTGACCACCTTGTTTTTGACCTTGGTAAACAATCAATGCCAAAAAGTTCCCCACAAATTCAGGAGTCTGCCCATACAGATCTCATCGAAAGATCTAGAGCTTTGCTTCTGCCGGGTTTGTTCCTGTTGTTGCATTTCTGCTTCCAGGTTTGACGAGATATTTCTTAATACTTTATCTTGCCATTACATAATCTCAGTGAAAAAAATTAAACAAATCCTAATTATCTTTTAACAAGCAATACCTGTTTTTCTTCAATTTATGGCACCCTAAAAAAACCTTTCTATGTCTATATCCTTTTGTTACAGAAGAACAGGAAGCAACAATATTTTGACTAATCCACCACTCAGTTTTTAGATGAAAAGTGGATTTTTTTAAGTTGACAGATTCATTTACTTCACCCTTTCCCCACACAAGTAAAAGCAGTGCTAAGTCATGAACAATCACATCAGAAACAAAGTTCAGTACTAAGCTGGTATTGTCAGAACAAAACAAGTTTCTATAGGATTCAGGGTCCTCCGTAGCATAATGTTATTTTATCAACGGAACATTTATTGGAGATCACAAACACCAACAGTCACTTGGTAATGAGAGACAGAGACACATACAGAGCCTCATATCAAGCACCTTAAATTCATTCAATGCATCTCAGCCAGGCTATGCTGAGAAGTTGCATTGGAATGAAGGTGTTGCTGAGGGATGAGTTTTGTATTAGCGATGGAGCTCTCTATCAGTAACAGAACTTGTGTGGTCACACGCACACTACATCAACCTAACACACCATCAACAGTAGTGAAACTTCACTGCTCGAAAACTTTTGGCCGCAGTGAAAATTTCAGAAAGGAGTGTAATGACAGAGTAATGTTACCCCCAGAGCAAACTACGTGAACTTCCTGCATTTTGCATCTTCAATAGTTGTTGAAGCAGAAGGGATTCTAATATAAGAGTTTATTTCCTCTTCCTATATGAAAATGCCTATATTGGAATAATATCAGTATAAATGAGTTCTGATTCTAAGCCTGATGTTGTGCTAGCACAGGTTTATAAAAATTATAGTCTGTGACTATTATATGAACAGGAGTGCAACTGCTGAGACATAAGTCCCTGTGCTAAGTTAAGATTATTATGCTTACCTCAGGATACAGAGAAGCCTGCAGTTCCTTCTTATACAGCCATGACAGAGGGAATTCAATGTTTTTTTCAAGAGGCTGCCTATGTTTTTTTGAGATCTACCTATAGCAATTCATTATTTTTAGCATTCACAGTGATAAATTTTCCTCTCTTGCACAGGCATTATCATCAGCTTGCTTACTGAAAAGTCCATGTAGGGATGGCTAAATTTCAAGTAATGCTGCCAGGCAACAACCTAATGGCACTTTCTCAGTCAGTGTTCATTTCTCTCTCCGTAGTCAAAATATGAAATTAATTCAAAACAGTCCGCTCTGAATTTACCTGGTGCCCCAACATGTGAACACATTCATGAATATATATGTAAACATATCAATATAAAGCAAAAAACATATACAATCTCATGCACTCTCTACATATACATGTGTAACACAAGCTCCAGAGATCTTTTTCACTGCCAGAATTTTCAGCTGTATGTCATTTGATCTAACTATAGCTCATTTATATAAGTTTCTAGCTTATTAATAATCATATCCAATAACTGCACAAGACGTTTCTTTTTTTTTTTCTCCAGTGAAATTTTCTTTCTTTTCTCCTTGCTAAAATAATCAGGATTCCTCCCTGAAAATTTTTACTCTGCCATTATTCCAAGCTTTTTTGATGTAACAGAAGCAGTTTGGGAGCACCAGTATTTTAACAGGTTTTCTCTGTGTATTATGGATGCTTTAATTAAATCAAACACATTTTACTGAAATGTACATTTCTACAAGACCAAACCCTCCTCCTATGGAAGGCTGAGTGCCTTCTTTTTTTCAGTATATTAGTGGGAGATGACTGAGGTCTGTCATTCCCCATCAACTGGTTTCAGCTCAAGACAGAGCAGATCATTTACACTTCAGACAATTCTGCCAGTTCAATAACCAAGATTAAAATACAGTTTAGACAAGTCTTGAAGTTAGAAGCAAGTTCATGGTTTATCCTACTCAAAGAGAAGCATGCTTCTGTGTGCTGTCTATATAACTCCACACTGCACATTGCGCAGAGATTCAGGATCAGGTATGATAAATCATTCTGAAAAGGATGTGGCTGCACTAAAATGAACTTATACAAAAGACAAATTTGTTCTTCTGTACAGGATAAACTGCAGCTGTTCATTTCTAGTTTTTTTGCTGCAGTAATTCTTTTGGTATCTGCAAAAATGCATTCAAGTACTTTAAAAAATCTTCCTCACAATTCTCCTTGGCACATGACCAAGCTAGTTTTCCTCATGATTGTGAAGCACTTGCATTATTTGTTCCATATTAAACACAGAAAGAGAGGCCATTAGGACTGCAGCATCACCCTCAATGTTTGGCTCAATCACAGAAACAAGTCTCATGTAACCTAAACTGAAGAAGTTCACGCTAGAGATTTGGTTGCTGTTGATTAATCTGAATTCTTTAGCCTGTTCTCAGTCTACTTGTTATCCAACATATAGAAACAATACTACACAGAGCAAATACTCCTAATCTACTTTTCAGTCCTGTTAACATAAGTTTTCTAAATATCTCAGTCTGTCACTACCAGTTGCAAGGCATCCTTTCACAGAAGTGTGATCTGTCATTATAAAAAAAAGCTGAAAGCAGATTTCACACCGCTGCTTGTTAAGTATTTTCTAAAGCAAATTAAGCTCTTTACTTAAAAAATAATTAAAACTAACTCTTCATTAACAGTTCAAATTGCCTAGGTAAATTTGGTCACAGCTCTAATTTGCACACTGTCGCTGGATAGTTTTATCAAGCTTCTTCATTTCATGCTTGCAAAGGAGCACTTTCTGATTATTTCTTTTCCACACATTTACAGCTGGCAAGCAGTTATGAAAAAGCTCATCAACAGCAGCAACATCCTTTAAAATCTTGAGACCCAACTGAAAGCTCCCCCATTGACTAGCTGGCACTTTGCCACTGATGCTTAAGAGGTTACAGAACTGGATTTTACTGCTGCAGGGATTACACACAGTGATAAGTGATGGGAAACAAGTTTACACACCTTCAGGTTTTGTCCTGTGCCTAAGGAATGCCTAACCAAAATCTCATGCATCAACTGTAAAAAGTTAATGGAATATTGTTCCTATTTCTTCTGAGGCTACCTAACTTGGAGTAAAGAACAAAACATTGTTCTTTTACTTAGCAATTTTTGTTATCTTGGTCATGGTAATCAACATATGCAACCCTTCCTGCTTTTACTTTCATGAAAGCATTCTGCCTGTGAATACGTTATCTATGTAAACGTAAAGTTTTGAAAATGAGCTCAGTGTTTTTATTTAACAGATTACCCCATAACCACTGTTTTTCAGCCACTATTCACTGGCTCTCTATTTGAACCTTTGCTTCCCAGTTCATTAGTTTTTTATAAACACTCAGCACAACATGACTTCCAACTACACTGGAATCCTTTAGCTCTGTTATTGCAGCTCTTTTTACAAGCACTTGATTTTTTTGCTAAAAGGTGCAACTGACAAGTCACTAATATTTCTGCTCTGCTGGAATCAGAAAAGACTATGGATCTGAAGTGAACTCAGAATTGCATGGATTAGCAGCAATTTTTGGATGGTGTGTATCTCACTGATTTGGACAAGAAAAATCCATCTTAAGTCTCCCCACCAAGTTCCTTCATCTGTTCTTACACATCTGCACTTTTCAATACTAAATAAATAAATAAATGATTTGCCATTGTCTGAAATTTCCAACTAGTCTTTATCTAAATCTTGAAAGAAAACCAAAGACATTATTTTTGAGAGCATATTTGTACAACTGAAGGCCTTGTGCTCCCACTAAACAGGGGCTCTAGGCTACCTGCTTATCTCACCAAGCCAGAAGCAATTCAATAATATGCCCATATTCTGCTTAAGCCCCTTCTTCAGAGCATCATTTAGTAGTTTCATCAACAGGCTGTAGCAAGCCCCCAAATGAAACCATTCAATGTAAGTCCACTGGTTTACTCTGACCCACGGAATTCCTATCAGGCTGCTCTTTATCGAACCTCTTTAGAAGAAAAAAGGAATTACTACACACTTTTCTAAAACAGACTGTCTGCTGGGCGTAACCACATCCTTACATCCGCTTGCTCTTCTTCATAAACAGCTTTCACTCAAAGCTGAAGCTGACAGATACTCTCTGACCTTTAAGGAGGCACCCCACAAAGTTACAGGGACAAACACACCAGAATCATCTTCCTTTTTCCATTGGCAAACACGATTTCATTAGCATAGTTCCATACACATGAAAAAAAAAATTACTACTTGTTAATTTCAATGTAGTGGCTTTTGGACTTTTGCTATCTTACCCAGCCTCCTCTGGCAGAGTTTCATTTTCTCAATAGGAACCATCACATTTTCAAATGTGCAGGTGATTAGGTCAGAATTATTATGGCAATTAATCACCCTGATGTTAATATTTTGTTGGAATTTCACATACTTGGCCATTTTTGAAAAATTTAACTGGTTTTATAAAAAATAATCATAAATCAATTGAATAAATATATCTGTTTCAGGGGTGTGGGGTGTTATTTTTGTAGCTGCCTTACCTTCCTCTTACCAGCTTGAGTTTCTTTTGCTAGCAAAATCTAAACTCATCTGAAAACACAACTGACATGCAAATGGGCTGCACCAAATAGACTGGCAGGCCTTGACCCTCAGACTGATTTTTTTTTTTCACTGTATTATAAATATTTTCTGTCTTCTACTAAAAATAAAATATTTAAAAATAAACAGCAGAAAGGGGATTAACTCAGACAATCAACAGTTGTCTGAGTAGAATTCAATACTCCTGTAATTTAATCATGTTTCTCTTGTAATGAATATACAGAAAAACTCCTACAGGTTTTTCAATATTCCTCCAGGAGAAAGTGGGCAGCAAAAAGCAGAATTTCAAACATTCAATGAAAGAAATAACAACAGATTTTTATAATAGATTAAATATTCTTAGCTAATATAAAACATTTGGAGGTACATGGATAGAAAAATCAGCAAAGTTCTATGAAATACTGTGATCACCAAAGCTCTATTTTTGTGCCCTATTAACATTTTTTTAATTCTGATCCCTTGAGTGTATATGCACTAAGCACGGGAAATAAATCAGTGCTCATGCACGGCAGCCCTCTGTGTGGCTGGAAGGATTCAAACAGATTTCTTCTTTTATCCTTGCCCCACCACTGACTATAGACTTGATGGTATGATGGCTTGCAAAGAATTTGTATCTTTTCGTGGATATATATTCTTTCCTTGTTTGCTCTTTGCTTTGAAATTTTTCTTTCAGGACACCAACACTGGGTAGGGGGAGCTCAAACAGAAAAACAAAAAAACTTTTGAGAGAAATTTAAGAGTCTTTCAGGTAATTCATCTTTCAGTGTACCAAGGAAATCAGGGAGAAAATCCTGCTGCCTTCCTGACACCATGATACATCTTTATTGGAAAACAATGGGCTGGATTCAAAGACAGACTAATCAAGTTGAGGGTTCTCCTGCAGAACTTTTCAACTACATTTTGCACAACAGGATGCCAGTGAGCATGCTGAGCAGAGTGCTATATAACAGGTTAGAAAGCACTACAGCTTATTAGGATATACATTCACATTGCTCTGGATAATCTACTACACTGCGTTGTTTGTATATAACTTGCATTGCTTCAAAAAGGCTCCTCTAGGGAAATGTTTTTGTCTTAATTTAAGTGTATACTTTTGCCAGATCAGATGGAAGGGCCATTTGTGTTTTGCTGCATTAGGTTGAAAAGACTACTATGATTTTCCAGTTAAAAAAAAAAAAATTCAAGGTTTATACTGAACACATTAAGGTGGAAAGCTACTGATAAAATAAGGAACAGCTGGTAAATGAAGACAAGGAACAGTGTTAAAAAGAGAAACTGCAATGTTTTTCTTTTAAGAAGGACATCACAAATGTCTACCGTAATGTAACTACCATAAATTCTATGCGAGTGGTTAACATTGCACTGTAGACCCAGATGAGAAATAGATGTTGAAGTGCTGAAAACCAACATATGGTAAATTTTAGCAGTGCTGTTTGAGCAAGTATGACTAGTCATCGAACTGCCAAACTCTTCCAGAGCAGGAGAGAAACAGCACTGAAAGTACAAGTATTGATTACTACACAGCAGAAGACAGAACAAAGAGGTCAGGGACGGCAGGCAGAACTGTCACCAGAGCCCGGGCCCCACATGGGCTGGAGTACCGTGCGCTCCCCACTGCCTGAGGATATGGAGGTCAGCTGCAGCAGAACTGGAAACATGCAAACGTGCATTTATCATTTTGAGTTCTGCTGCTCATCTGTACCAAAGTGGGAAACAATTTCTCTGACTGCACGTTTCAAGAGCTAGATAGAAAACATGAAATTGACAGATCTTGTATTTGTACTATGCATTTTAGGACATTGTGGTGCAGCTACTTTGCAGATTTCGGAGATCATTTGTTAGAATTTCAATGGGGAGAAACACAGCATTTATTGAAAAGGAAAGGAATCTTTAGTAAAACCTTTGTAGGAGGCATACCTCTGACAGAGATGTATCTGCTAACGTTTTTATATTAACAGAATCTTCTTAATCTCTATTAAAAGATATCCATTACTAAAAATGGAGTTGAATAGTATATTCCATTGACAGCTTGACAATAAAAAAAGAAAAAGTATGACCATGTAGTACCTTAGTGGCAACTTCCTGATAAGATCTCCTTTTGTGCAAACATAATTTTGTATTCACAAATCAAATGCATACACGATGTTCAGTCAGTACTTCTACTAAAGATAAATGACAGAAGTTACATGCAGAACGCAGAGCAGAGTACTGACTGCACGTAAAAATAAACACATTTACCATTTCCAAAGGACAAACACTTCTTCTGGAAATTTTATACGACAGTAGCCACAATTTAGTCTTCAATAACAGCAGCCCTTTCACAAGCAAATACACATTCAAAAAATACATATTATCAACGTAGAGGCAGAGATCCTATTGCTATGAGTACTCACTTCATAATTGGCAATTGCTTCTCTATCAAGGGTTCGGGTCACGGAGACATCCCCACTGATCTCATTGATTCTAAAAGTTCCTTTTGGGTCTTGATCCACTCCCTTACCAGAGAGTCGAAACTTTGCTCCCTCTGTCCCTTCACTTCTGATGACCTGCATGGCAGAAAACTAGAAGTTAAAGGTCATATTATAAAAAATTTAAAATAATTCTAAAACCACGTAAGCCATTTCGATAACTAATGTCAATAACATAACTATAAAATATGGTTCATGGTAATATATAACATATAACTATAAAATATATTTTGAATCATTCAGAAAACACTGTGTGATTCTTGTCTTAAACCCTGGAAAACCTACTCATGTCCTTAGCCAGTTCCTATCTTATCTTTACTGTCTTCTATTTCACTACTTAGTTTCTCTTATTCCATTGCTACTGTATTCGCTCTATGTCTAAAATTTGACATTTTATTTAATTCTATATCTTTTTTCAGTTAAACTGATAAAACTGCTACAAACCTATTTAGAAAAAAAAGGGGAAAAAAGACATATTCCACTGAGTGGCATAAAGCATACTTATTTCACAACAACCCTTACAATACCAGATAGCCGTCGCACATTATTTTCCGATTAGTCAGTCCTTTTTATTAGCCATGGTAAAGTCATTACAAAATAGACGACTTTGAGGTTGGTTCCCCCCTGCCCCCATTTCCTTCTGCACTCCTCCTTTCCCAGGATTTTAAACCAAGGTTGAAAACTCCTCATGAAAATATCTGGGTATCTTGCCCAGAACTCTGCTTAAGTCAAACAGCTGGAACTCCTCCACTTTGGAAATTTATATGTATATTTTTATATGTATACACGTGTGTGTACAGAAACTCCTTGTTACTATCACTACCTTATTTCCCCATAAGAAAGAAATCCCTAAAAATCCAATTTCAAGGCTGTCTCACATTAGTGACAGTAGCATATGTAAACTTGCAGAGCTACACAATGTTTGTTATAAGCTACATGCTTTGCAAATTTGTATTTGTACACCAGAATTTAGAAGGATTATAAATTAATCTTGCCCTTTAAGGCTGATAATCTTGCCAAGCCATTCCTTCCCTCTGCTGTTTCATGTTCTTTTGTTTCTAGCAATTTTATATCATTAATATTTCCGCAGAAACATTAAGTCAAATATTTATATGCTGGTCTGAATTACAGCTCAGGAAGAGGAAGGGAAAAAGTAGCCTCAGAAATCTGGACCTGCTCCCATTTTGAGATAATAAATATGCAGAGTGTTTAATAATGTCCCTGAGGAAATACATGTTTGTTGCCCTGTTGCTGTGGGTTCAGTAACGCTGGTTTGCAGATTACCGGGCAGTGAGATTTTGACTAAACTCCATAATCATTATTCTTTTATTTTAATTGAGAAAAAATTGCCACAAGTTATGAAATAGGAAATCAGCATTTTGAGAGATAAAGTTTCAATTCTCAAACCCTTCGGGGAAGGGAGAAATTTTGAAGTAAAAAACCTGTTTCACCTTTTTATTCTTCCTCCTTCCAAGTCAGAAACACTAATGGATGAAGTTTTCTTCTCCTGTATTTTTGAGTATGTCATGCCAAAACACAGAGGCAGACTACTCCAGGTGACAAAAGGGCAAAGTAACTTTGTAACTTCAGGTTCTGTGATGAAACTGAAACTTAATGGTTCCTACTGAAAAGTTACCTGCTGTTCAATTCATTTTTGACCAGTCTCTGGTATTTTTTACATCAAGCCTAAAAAATACGTGTTTTTCTTAACATAAAGCTACGCTTACAGTTTTGCAATGTCATGACCATCGCTCACTTTTGTAGGGGAAAGATGAATTGTTCATCTTCTGCCTTGATTTCTGAGACTTATTACAAGACAAGCGCACCTTCCCATCCAATAGAAGAACAGTGCTTTGAACGGCCTGAAGTCAGCCACAGGCCAGCACAAAAATCTAATTCAGATATGTCTATGCAACAGCCATTTCCACCGTAACCGTCAAACATTACCTAACCGTTTATGACGTTTATGATATAGCGTAGGCCCAGTGCCCTAGTTGTAACGAGCCACAGAAAGCAAGCAAAACAAATCATGAGCTGTGCAAGCGAATTAATCAGAAAAATTCCAGACAATCATATACAAGATCTTTCTCCACACTAGGTAGAAAGGCAGGAGTGTACTAATAATACTAATAAGGGTCCCTGCAAACCTGACTGGAGGGAAAATTTCCTCTCAACTCCAAATCTGGCAAAGATCTTAACCTTGAGTTTCATGGCAAGACATCCCAACGTGGCACCTGAAAGATTTGTACTCCTTGGAGCTACGACACATCGCATATCTCATGCCCACTTTAGCTGTAAACCGTGCTTCAGCATATAACGTATAGGACCAACAGAGTTACCAGACAGCAGAGTTTTTTCTAAATGACTGGATGTGTCCATTCAGCTTTTTTAAAGATTCAGGAAGCAGTCACACACACAGTGCAAGTATGTGCAGACCCTGCTCTCCTATCTATGTACGCCATCTACGCATCTAGTTATTGCACAGCAACTTACACTTGATCTAGTAATAAGCCCAGGTAACAGATGCTCCATGTACCACTGCATCATTTGTTCAAGAGCAATGGTGGTCGCACAAAAAGTAATTTTGAGAAGTAGGATTCTTTAAAATGTTGAATTAGCCACAAGAGGGAGCTACATACTCCCAGGAATGTAAGGAAGTACATTAACATCTCCTAATTAAGATGCTTGTATAATGGCTGCATAGTTCAAAGAAAGTGCATTTCCCAGTTCACACCAAGCTCAGTACAATGAAAAGTTTAATAAAAATCAGGCTTAATTTGCCATATGGTTTGGTGCTGCAGCAAAAGCAAGGAAGAAAGAACAGGAGGGTTGTCTGACATCTCCTCTGGCAAGACTGCTATTCTGAATACTGTCATAAACAAGCACTGTTCATATGAAAATTTCCTAGCTTACAGTGTATTTACACAACGATGCTTTCCCAATTTACTGGCTGAGAAAAAACAAGGCCAGATTATTTTTGCTGGAACGTTTACTTTGGGATGTCATTTTTACGTTTCTAAAATACGTAAATGACTTTCCCACAGTTACTACTACCTGAAGCCCAGACAGAAACACTTATTTCCAAAATTTGTTCATGGCTTTAGGAACTTCAGTGCAGGTTCTAATATTGAAAATGTCTATCGCATGACAGTGGCCACGTTGCATATAAAGACTCTTCATTCTAAGGAAACAGTCCAGTTAAGGTAGCACAGACCCAAGCACCCACCTACTGAGAATATGGATAAGGCAGGAGTACTTTATCTGGCCTCCCAGTTTCTACATATTTTCCCTTGTTCTGATCTCACAATTCAGAAGAGCCTTGACATTGCGTGGGCAGATGGCATAGACAGGATAGATGCCAGCTGAGCATCCCACAATAATACAGACTCTTGAAGGCTATTTCCTCACCCAGGACCCAAAGGACGGTATTAGATGTACACTTAGACATTACTCACTTCCTCACAACTGATAATGCTTTCCCATGTCAAGGGTAAATCAGAGAATAAATGTATTGAAAACTGAAGTGATCTATGCTAGGCCTTTTCAGGAGCACATATCTAGCACCCAAGACAAACCAGTTGGGTTTTTTGTGGGTTTTTTTGGGGGAGGGGTTGGGGGTTTTTTTTTGGTTTTGATATTTTTCCCCAAAAGGCAGAGACTGTATGATTCTGCTCAACTAAAACACACTTTCAAGAAAATAGAATGTTACTTAGCTGACAGGATCTGCTTTTTGCCGAACCATGGCCAAAACATATTTACCAAGCGCTAATTTTTCAGCTGACATTATATATCCCTTCCAGCTAAACTCATTTAAGCAATGTGATCCCCCTGTTGTTATGGGTTTATCGCAAAAGTAAATCAGTGTTCTCAAGAGAAGAAGAAAAATAGAAGTACAAAAAAACCACACTACCCCCCAGAGAGAGACTTTACAATTCTGCAACCCCAGCAAATACGTCCTGAACAGTACCATCCTAGTTTATCAGTTTCATTCTCTAAGAAGTGTTGCCTCAACCACCTCCATAATTTCTTAGTTCTTGACACTATTTGAATTAGAGATGCATCATATTAGTTCACTTTTTAATTAGAAAACAAATCCTACCCTCAGACACGAATATTTGGTTCATACCCCAGTACTTTTCATTTCAGAGCATTATACTATCTCTCGCGTGGCTTTTTTTTGGGGGGGCGGGTGGTGGTGGTGTTTGTTTTTGGTGTTTCCCCCCTCCCCTAGCCTCCTAGGAAGCAAATTTATCCATGAAAATATTTAGAGGTGAACTATTTTTTCCTTTAATCACTATGCTCCACAAGAACAAAACAATGATTTAGGCCTATTGTTTAGATATCATATAAATATTTAAACAGACACTTCCTGTCCTGCCATACTGAAAATCATTCTTTACAGTCAGAGGTTCCATCTGCTCTGTACTGACTCAAATAATCTTTCAACCAAAACAAATGCAAAATATTCCCATCATTATTCAAAAGCACTAACCAACAGAAACTGTTTCATTACTATAAGCTAAACATACAAAAACTGTGGTTAGAAAGCAATTTATATAATTTGCCGAGTTTAATAATTTATTATATCTATTGGTTCTCAATACCTCTACCTTCACTAATTACATACTAAATAAAATAGTTAAGCATGGGAACCAAAATCTGCTCTTTGGCAAATCTGACCTTTGCTTTGTTCAATATACAGGTGACAGCCAAGAACATCCAGGTGATTTGTTCACGTAAGTAATGGTAACAGTCACTTAGAGAAGCTGTATAATTTCTCTGTCCTTTGTTCACGATAATTAGGGATAAAACCAACACACTATATATGACAGTATATATTTTAGGTAACACTTTTTTTCTTGTTCACAAACATAATAAGCCTTGCTATGACCTTCATTATATTATGAACAAACACACATCTGGACAAATGCCCATTCAGTGTTATCCAAAACACAAGCTAAGTTAATATAGACAAGTATGAACAATATTTGCAAAACTGAAGTAAACAACAGAACAAACCTTCAGCAATTAAAGATGCTTATGCAATACAATAATGCAGGCAATACCCACAAGCCTAAATTTCAAAACATTTCCAGTCAGTTTTCAATCTCCAGTCTGTGTATGAGGTTGTCAAAGCTGTATAAATCTCCTAGACCATGTGCCTTTACTGCAAAGTTTAAACCAGCCAGTCAATCAATCACTCCGATTCTAATATTCATGCTCGCACTGGAACAGCACTCCAAAAACCACAAGCACAGAATGAAAAGGGGAATGTGGCCAGCAATAGGAATTTACAACATTGACCCAACCTCCTGTGACACCTGAGGTAAAGGAACACAAGGTCAAAGTAAAGAGTTTGGTTTCTGGGGGAACTAAAGTTGGGGGAAACTACGTTTAGTACAGCAGACATTGCTTTTGTGTCATCAACTACAAATATTTTGCTTGATGCCTTTGACAGTCCTAATAAGAATACACATGTACATATTTCCCAGAGAAAGAAAAATGTATATAGACAACAGACTTAATGCAGCAAAGAAAGCCGTAAATCAGTTATTTTAAACTTTAAAACATCTATTTTCTATGTCAGATCCCCAAGATTCAATTTCAACTGGGTGAAACCCATGACTGAAAAGTATCAGAACTTTGTGCTTTAATGTACACATTAAAAACTCAGTGGCCACTGAGCAAAACTACTATTACAAGATTAGCCATTACTTCTTAATTGCATTCTTTTGCATTGATTGTCTTAAGACTCTTATGAATTACAGAAAAATGTTTCTCAAACAGGAACGCGTGTATTATTACAATAATGCATCTGTAAACTGAAGCCTTTTTAATAGCTGTATAAAATTTTTGAAGTATTGAGTACTAGGTGTACTAATATCTTGAATGTGGAACCTTTTACACCAACTGTCAGAGTCGTAAGAAGAGAATAAAATCAGGAGTTGAAGTTAAATGAATAATGAAAATGAAAAATCATACACCAATGTTCTCGAGAGGGTTTTTTTTTTTAGCACCTTAACTATGAGGTTTGTCATGGAAAACATTTCAGGAAGTGTCAAATTTAGGAACAACATTGTAAGAAATAAAGCACATAGTTTTAGCATATTTTTGATGCATGCTTGCAAGACTGATTGGGGGCTGCAAATGGTACAAATGGTACAAATTTTCCTTGTCTGAAGCAATCCAAACAAAACTGCATGAATACTCTTATCAGGTATCATATTCAGATCTTTACGTACACGAAGGAAATAGAACTCTTATTGCGTCAAACACAGATGGTATATATTTAAATATTTTGTTGGACTAGGGCTCTGCTTCCTATAGAAGTTACTATACCAGCTATTATTCCATTGCACCAGTGCAAATACAATGTTTTAGTAACTATAATAAAAACAACTCTAAATCTGAAATTTGCCAAGGTTAATAAATTCCATAGGCAAATATTGCAAAAAAATATCTTTATGTATGAAAATGACACAATACATTAAAAACAAGTGAGGTTGTTTCACCACCAGTGCTCATTTTTTGAGGTCTTTTTAGAATAATCAACATAAATAGGATATTTGATATTCAACCAAAAAATCTCAGCATAATGGCTTTTTATCATAATTATGCATAAACTTTTACAAAATTCATATCAGCTTTTTAGCAGGATGCACAGGTGTCCAAATGAAACAAAATGAATTTATGCATGTGGAAGCCCTGTGCACCGGTGGATCCGTTCAGTCTGAGGTTCATTATCTTAGCTGTCCACAGATGCAACAATTCCCTTCGAAGACTAAGTTGCAGCACTGGGGCCTGCAGGCTTCATCTACAATTGCACCAACTTTGAGGTTTTAACCAACATAAATAGCAAACAGTGAGCATTTGCTCATAGATCGAACTGAAGTGATTCAATGAACACATCAAGATGTGCATTACCTTTTGTAGCAGGTAATCCTCCAGCTTCCTTTTACTCTTGATTTATAAAGAGCAAGAAGATTCATTACAAATAATTTTCACTTCCCCTTTTCCTAAGTAACAGTCGATTTCCCATATATACCTGCAAACTCTGGGTTCAGTACACAGCAATTTCCTCCTAGCAAGAGCACAGAATTTATAAACACCGTTTTTTGTAGTCTCAAAGGAAAATCACCTAGAAGTATTACTTTTCAGAGAAGGCCTGGATATTTCACTGGCTGATTTGGCCTTTCAGTAGCCATTTAATCATCATATTTTAATTGCTGCTCAAGTTACTAACTTGCAACAAACCCTGTTATTTGAAGGAATTTGAGGACCACTGCCTTTTGAATGACAGCTAGACAGAGTAGCTCAAAAGCTATGGTTAGTTGTTAGGAAAAATCCAGCTATGATTGACAATATTAAATGAATAAGAACTCAAAAGATGCCTAAAAAAAAAAAAAAAGATTATTTGGACTTATAAAGCTATATATATATAATATATATAAATATAAATATATAGATTTTGTATTTTTTTATTTTATTGCAAGCTTATCACTGATCTAAAAAGGCAGAAATGCAGAGATATTACAACATTTAACGTTTTTAATTGCAGAAATTCAGGACATAGGACAGAATACATAATGTGTAATCACCACACATGTAGCTAAGTCTACAAGAAGTGGGAGAAAAGAGGAGAACAGAGCCAATTTACAGTACCTTTTCCCAGGTATTTCACAGTACTCTCTACTCTGAATAAGATCAAAGTCTTAATTTATTACTCAAGGCCACTTTTGCACCATCCAAGAAAGCGTAAGGCACCTGATCTAGCACCAGACTGGAAGCAACACAGCAGCCATCTCCGCTGCTCTGTGCCCAGGCTAAAATAACCTGCTGCTAAGGTCTAAAGTCTGCCCTGGGCTGTCTGGGGAATACAAAAAAACCTTGTCGCTTCCTCTCCCTGCAGCTACAGTTACTGCCCACGGGATTTACCTACAAATGTTATCTTTAGATCCATGCAAGCAGCAAAGAAAGAAATCGAGGTCTGGATTAAGTGGTAACTTCCAGCCGTGCAGAATAATTGGAATTGCAGAGTAAGACATTGAAGTTGCAGAGCCAACCTGGGGAACTGAATAGGAGTAGCAAAGTGAGAAAAATGGTGCCGGTGAGAATCATTCACCTAAAACCACTCTGAAAATTAAGATTCAGTTTAATTTGAAGAAATTTATTGGAAGATTGTGTCTAATTTTATTTTTGCTTTAACTAGCAACCTGCCAAGTCTTGACTTTTGAAAATATTTTGCAGTTAAAATTAACCTAAAGGAGTAAGTACTCTATCAAAAATATTTTAAAACTTTAATTGAAGATATTAAAAAAAGAAATATCATGATGAAAGGCTTTTTTTTTTTTTTTAATTTGGTTCCATTAAGTGAAGTCAATGTAATACTTCTGGATACTTTTAAGAACCTGCTTAGCACCCAATTCCCATTTGTAGCAAACAACCCACAGATCTAATTATAGATTTTCCTCAGTCACTAGTTCCCTAGGAAACAAATCCATGGCTCATGTCTTGTGCATGGAAGGTCATAGTAGGAAGATAAATATTTTTCTGTGTATAGAAACTTATCTAGAGGTCACAGGTCTGCATCTCAGCAGATGTTGGTGCTTTTGTCAAGGACAGATGGCAGCTATATTTGACAGCTATCTTGGATATTTAAAACTTTAAACATTTTAATCTGATGAAGTACTTAATACTTCTGTTAGTAACAACGCTTTATGATGCTTCATGCTGTTAACGAAGGATTTTAATTTTCGTTCTCTAAACTAATTTCATTTTTTAACAATGGGTCCACCTCACTTTTCATCTTGTATGATGATTAACCAGAGGTCAGTTTAAAACAGCTGTAAGTAGCTATAACTTATTAGAAATTATAGGCAGAAATTTAACTTGAAGTCATGAATGGTAAATATGTGTTTTCTGATATTGGCCCTTAAAGTTAACAATATCATTACAAACTAGCTCAATAATTTTACCTCCATGCATGTAAGTGCAATAACCTTAAAAAAAAAAAAAAGTATAATTGTTGTTAACTCTACTTCTGGTTTCATTCTAGTTCATTGCCGAAAAAACAGACAAAACACAGCTAATTGGAAACTCAGATACATGTGAATATATAGCTTGAACAGGGGTGAATTAGAATGAATTCAAGGGTGGCAGAGGGAGGTTTTGTCACATTTGTCCTTCTCATTTGTAACACAAAACCACTATTCAGCTCTATCATGACCCATATACAATGGCAGCTTAAAAGGTATGCAATTAGGCAGCAATCCTACTCATGCTTAGTATAATATTCAGCCTGACTTAAGATCAAATAAAGGATTTAAGCTAAATCAGAGTGTCTTTAATCTGTGGGAAGCGAGAAGAAAGCCTACATTGTCAGCACATCTCAAGGAACATGCAGCAACTCATGATGACTGACCCCCAAGCCCTACCCCAAGTCTTGTTCCACTTGTCTCCGTGGAAAGGCAACCATCCAGATCCAAGCCCACAACTAACAGCACAAACCTGGACTGCTTTCCTCCCTGCATCACTAGATGGGTACATAAATGGATGCAAAAATACTTGATTCTCAGAAATCTCTGTTCTATTAAATCTACATTCTTTTCCCACATGCTTTTTTTTTTTTTTAAATTCCCTCCATCTATCTTCCGTTCTTCCATCTTTTGCAGATACTACCAATTGTACGTTGTTTCTGTAGCACTAATGCATCGAATTCTCATAAGCTAGAGGTGAAAATTTGGTGAAATTTTTACCACTAGAGAGCATTTCAAATCTCTTCATGACTCCTAGTCTCAAATTGGCATTTCTTTGCTGAGTGAGGCGTTACTGTGTTTATTGCACAGAGTGCCACAGACATGATGACCTAAGCCAGGGAACACTTACAGGAGTCTGGGATCCCCACACACATCACGTTCACTCAAAAACCAGGATGTGCATATTTTCACAGCAGCGTAGCCATTATCTCACTGACCAAGGCCCAGGCAGCACCAGGCAACATTCGCTTTGCTTTTCTGGGAACTTCACCACTTCATGTTCTCTTCTATTTCCAAAGGACTTACTAGCTTGCTTTAGTTAATTTCCAGGTGCAGCTGATAAGCATTTTAACATCATTCCTTGATTACCCTATTTTTAATAGTAAAAGCATTAATTGAAAATGTTTTTGTTAGTGTCCTGATTTCAGCTGGGATAGTGTTAATTTTCTCCCTAGTAGCTCGTACAGCGTGTTTTGTATTTAGTGTGAGAATAATGTTGATAACACACTGATGTTTTAGTTGTTGCTAAGTAGCATGTATCCTAAGTTAAGGATTTTTCAGTTTCCCATGCTCTGCCAGAAAGGAAGTGCACAAGAAGCTGGGAGGGAGCATAGCGAGGACAGCCAACCCGAACCAGCCAAAGGGATATTGATATTCCATATCACAGAACATCATGCTCAGATTATAAACTGAGGGAGTTGGCCAGGAGGGGCAGATCGCTGCCCAGGCATCGGTCAGTGGGTGGTGAGCGATTGCATTGTACATCCTTGGTTTTTCTCGGTGTTTTTAAAGTTGTTGTTGTTTTATTATATTCCTTTTGATTACTATTATTATTATATTTTTATTATTATTGTTAGTATTAAATTTTATTTTACTGTAGTTACTAAATCATTCTTACCTCAATCCACAAGTTTTACTTTTTTTCCAATTCTCCTCCCCATCCCACTGGGATGGGGAGAGTGAGCAAGCAGCTGCACAGTGCTTAGTTGCTGGCTGGGGTTAAACCACGACAGCAGTTCCATAAGTGACCTTGCCTACCTTAACAAAGCTTCAGATTCCAAGTTTATCCAGACTTGGGGTTCTGAAATAATTTGGTTTTGTCAGTGAGTGTAAGAAACAAAGCATGGTGAAACATGCCTGCAGTCTTCTATTATGATCTTTTCAATAAATAGTTCACTATTTTTCTCTTCTTCCTTCTTTTCCCCTATTTTTCCCAAAGATGAAAGTTGAAAATCCACAGAATGTTTCACAAATACTAAGTTAAAAAGCTCCCACTAACTTGGATTCACTTTCTCACTTTAAAGAGGTCAGGTTTTAACCTTATTGAATGCTTAAATCTTGCTAGAATTAGAAATGTAATGCATCAAAGTACAGGTTCCAATGCCCAAATATCTTGATACAGTTGCAGTTAGTGACTGTTACATTAGTCTCTTCAGAAGCTTTCAGGTGACTGTATAATTGCAATACAGTCTTACATGTATATCAACTTGGATTTAAACTTCTAAAAGCTGGAAGATCTCTGGAGTAATGGAACCATTAAGCTTCAATAATACATATGGTACACTGTTGTCCAGTATGTCAGCTATTGTCTTCCAGGTATATTAGTACTGTCTTCAAGAAGTCAGAATTAAAAGTTACCTAAATTTAATATTAATTCACAGTGCTACAAAACTGTACACTACATTTTCAGTTAATAGCAGCACCTGAAACAGCCTTCCAAGACAATACCTGTATTTGACAAACCTGGACTAACAGGAACTATTACACTTAATAAAAGTGGAAGTACAAGGCTCTGTAACTTTAACAAAGAAAAGGAGAGAGAGGAGGGGGAAAAAAAAAAAAAAAAGGAAACAGCTATAGATTGTGAAAAGCTGCCTAGTAAGAAGCCAGAAAGGCAACTCTACCTTTGGAATAAGATACCCAGAAAAACCTACCATATCTAAGGAACCTGTCTTACCACCACAGGTCTGCACAAATGACTTCCCCAAATCTTTTAAGATTCAAATAAAAATGTTAATAAGATTCAATGAGACTGAAAAAATTACAACTTTGAAATAATGGTGAAAAGCAAACATTGTTTATAAGCCTTCAGTCTTGTATAGCTGAGCCCAATATCCCGTTCAAATTCTTCAATGCTGAACTTTCTATTGCAATCATAGCACACAAAACCATTAGTACACACCACTCAGTTTTATCAAACATCTCTCAAGTAATTTTGCCAACGGTTAGAAAATATATATTTTAACAATCAGACATAACAGGAGCTATTTTTGTTGCATTTACAGACATACAAGAAAACACTAAGTCCTAAACCTCTGAAAGGAATATTGAAATTAAAACCAACATATACCCATGAACACTCTTTAAGGTTATTTTCCCACCTCTCTCTTTCCCTTTATCTACTTTGTATTACTGCAGTACATTTTGAAGTTAGTTTCAGCAAACAGTTTCAATTTGACATTACAGGACACACTGTGACCATCCTCAACTCCCAGTCAGTTAGAGTCAATGGAAAATCTCCTGTAACTTTTGTTTTTTCAGGTCTTCATTGCTTAGGCTTTGTTTGGAGATCTAACACAAAGACAATGTGGCAGTAGCTAGTGATAACATTATATACTCAAAAGAAGGTTATAACTACACCTTGATAAATTTGACTGCTTCTAATCTGAAACAAAGCAGTCTATTGTGACTAAATGATAGAATTAATGACTTTTTAACAACCCAAACAAAAATATTTCTTTTTAAAAATATTACATTAAGCTATTACATTTAGTACAAAAACTACTCTTACTAACATTGAAACGAGCTGTACATATTTAAAAAACACAAATGAAGTATCTACCACACTGACTTTTGCTTGGTTTGTGTAAAACCAGTAATCAGTTCACAGAGTAGAATCATTACTTGAGTAGGTAGAAAAAATGAAGGGTGGATCTCCAATCCTAACATTTTCACTGGAGGTTTTGCCATTTATTCCATGGCAGTTTTACTTCTACTTTAGTTTTCAACACAACTATGCTGTACCTCACGATACAACATGCTGAACACACAGTAATTTAAGGTGTCTGTAGAGCCCCAGAAAACGGAATGTCTGTTCTTTCCAAGGTACTTGACAAAAATACGGAAGGTCTTTATAGCGGTAGGTGTTAAAAATACACTCTAATTTCTCAAAACCCACAAATGGATCAAGTGTAATCACAAATTGCTAGTAGCTATCATAAAATCAATATGGTTCTTTTTACAGGTGCCCACCAAGAACTTACTTTATCTCCATGTATACACTGTAAAAAGGTCTTCACCTGTTTGTAGCTTTTGTAAGGGCTCTCTCCAACAAAGTCACAGACAATAAAATATTATTCATGTTTCTTTGCATCAAGATGCCACAGTATACCTAAGTCTGAACTTGCAAAACTATTTAATTCAATTTTGCAACAACACCAATTACCCAAACTTAATTTGCACAGAAAGTAGTCAGTCTAGGTTAGTGTGATAATTCATTCAAACTTTCTAATTTCCTTCCTCAAAAAGCTAGAAACTGAGCCATAAAATTTAACTATGCATAACATCTACATTTTCTGACTCAGCAATCCAAAAGTTGTCTTCGTTCCAAGTGAGGGTGTCTTTGTTTTAGTCTTTTCTCCTATCGACACAGATATTTATGTAAATATGTCTGCATAAACATATGCACGTGTACAAAAATCGGCATCCATATATTAACATACAGTTTAATGCATGAGCATGCAAACATTAATGTGCTTTCAGAAGTTTCACTTCAGTCTACACTAGTCAGCAAGAGAAATATCAGACACCTAAAGGCTTGCAGGTAGCAAGTCAAATACATGCTCCTCATTCACAGTTGCTGATACGAACCCCTACTTCAGTTCACTGCGCTAAATCAAACTGCGTATCAAAACTTGCAGTACCGCTGGAACAAATGCTTTACTGAGGAAGTAAAGCACAAAGCAGTAATAATGTACACCTCAGTTTAACAGAGCTTTTGCACTGTGGAAAGAGGCCAAATTTGTAACAGAAAATACAGGTACTATTAACTATCCTTTTAACATAGGGAGATCTATTATAATGACAGTACTTATCAAGTATTATCTTAAGCATCCCAATTGCCACTGATTTTCTCTACTGGCAAACAAACATTAACCTGATTTAATCTAATGATTCATTTAGAAAAAGAACTCCATATGTTTCCAAAAATGTCCTACAGAAATCATCTAACACACTGAGGTGATTTTACTGGAAAGAATGGCACAACTGCTTGCTCTTAGCTCTAACAGACGAGTGTAAGATTTTAAAGAAGGTTTATTGAATCTCTTTGAGAATAAATTACAAATAATTCACAGAAGCAAACTCAGAATGTTAACTTTGTTGAGTGATTAATTACATTGTATTTAAAGTTTTATGTAATCTCTTTGATTAAGAAGCCTTATGCAAGAATTCAGCCAAATCAGTATCATGTTGACCATCACAAGCAAAAAATGCCTTTAAGTCAGATGATATGTTTTCTTCAAAATATTTTCCCAATTTTCAAAGTGCATTAATAAATAAAGAGCTTTCCCTCAACTGCAGCTATGTTACAAATAAAACTACTATATAATAATATGAAGCTATAATTCTCACAATCACCATTGCCTATTTTGGCAAAAGAATCCAACAACAAAAAAATTAAATCTACAAACTCACGATTTAGTAAGAGCTTAAATAATATCTTCCTTTCCTTAAAGATTACACACGGTAACCTTTGGATGTTTTAACCAACAATTATTAGAGATGGGCTTAAACCATAAATGCTCTGTCTAGGTATGAAACGTTCCCAAAGTTTAAGATGACCTTTATAGGAAGCTCTCAATTGAACCCAGTAAAATACTACCAATACTGTATTCATTTTAGAAAATAACTTTTTAAGCTACCTAACAGGCATTACTGTTACCATGTACATCATTAAAAAAAAAAAATTCAGCTTCAAAAACATTTTTCTTGGTCACTTTTCTGTTTTTATCCCATATACAACTGAGCTTTTCAATTTTCTGTGAAACCTGGTCCATCAACACATAGCTCATATCTTTTCATAACAAATATACCTTCAAAAAACCCAGTATTTCATGGCATCTAAGCCTGCAGGAAAAAAATATTCCATATCATAATCCATTAATGTAACAATTATATTTTCATGCTCCCATTACCAGCTATCAAGAATTAAAATTTTGGCATTCAACAACCCATATAACACAAAGAACAGAAATTCTGTTCCTGAAGTTGAATGAAATTTACTTTTTAGAGGAACAAGCTGGAGGGTAAATACACACAAGGTCCTATAATAAAAGGTTTGATTTTGCCCAGCTGTTGCCTGAAGCCAAGAAGAAAAAATTGTAGGCCATAGAAATAGATTGAATCTTTTCCTTTTTTTTTTTAAAGGCAACAGTACATTTTATAAACTTGTTAATTAGTATCAGCCTGTGCATTTATCAATTATCAATACATAAATCCTAGTTACAGTTATTATACAATTAAAACCTCACTTTTTTTCCAAAAGAAACAAACAAATAAAACATTTCCAGGCTTTCTAATCCACTTGTGACTAAATACAATAATTTTTTCCCCTATCTGTAGCAGCATTCTCTTTTCTAACTCTGAAAAATCAGATGATTTCTAGTCACATACAATTGCTTACAGTAACATTGTTCTATGTCAAAAAATACAATCTAAAGCTAACGATAAGATTTTGTGAAAGTTTAAGCTGTTAATTTATTAAACTATTACATACATAAGTTTAGTAGATAATGGCTATGCATTCTATATCTTGCAGAATGTATATGTAGCTATTAGTGTGGGAAAAAAAAATCAGTTTAACACTTGAGATGGAAGAAAAAAGAATAAAGACATTCAAGAAGCAAAAGTCTTCATACTTAATAAACGAGAGGAAAAAAAAAAGTGGGATATTTGTATAAAGTATTCTAAATGTTAGAAAGAATTTCACTCTCTTGTAGCAATGAGGTCTTGCTTCTAGGTGAGCTTAGGAGTCAAGGAGGTTCTGTTGCATCCACCAGAACAAGCCAAAGAAATTTTAAACCTGTCTTAAAAAAAAAAAAGATGTTCAAACCTGTTTAGTATGGGTGAGTCTGATATATCCTAGCCCTGCTTCTCTAAGAGACACATCAGGATGCAACAGAAAAAGCTACCTTGAGCTGTGCTCTGGTCGCGTCTGGCACAACGGGGCCTCAGAGACTGATTCATACCAGGAGTTATACGGATGCCAGAGCAAGCCTTTGAGTGGCTCTGATCTGCACGCGTGGCTTTCCGCTCCCCATTGGTCAAAAACGTGAAGCTGATACTAGTCTGAAGATGGTCTGCTCTGAATAAATGGGGTTTTTGGTGGTTCCCTTAATTCATTAATATCAGGGTTTTATCCTATTATGCTTAACAAACATGTAATCCATCCTATAATGATGGAATTAAAATAGAAATGTAGGTCTCTAGTGTCATTTTAAACTAGCAAAATATAAATATCCAACCAGCACCTGCTCCACCTGTACTGTGCAGAGAGAGGATTCAGCTACATTGTGCAATTACTGTAAGTAGCCACAACTATTCAGGGCCTCGGTCTTATACCTTGTTCAAAACATAGCCAATACTGAAGCCTTGGATTTACAGCCCTAACAAGGCACTGGCTCACTGCTAATGCAGAGAAAAGAGAACACACCTCTAAAAAAGAAAAAACCTTAATTTCACAGCTGTTTCCACTTCATACCAACCACTTCTTACTGATACTAATTGACATTATTAAGTGATAATCTATAATCACCTATGGCCATATTTGACTTCAATTATAGGTGTAAAGCCAAAATATATCTAGTCTTCATAGACATTTCTTCAAGTCAGTGTTAAAAGATAGTACAATCTATACTTCATCACCTTATATAGGTTCAGATTATTACTCTAGTTACGTGACTTAGAGCTAATGAAGAGAGTTAACCACTATTTCTTACGTAATTATTTGCTGTCTCCCTCTATTTAACTGCACTTACAGAATGACTAAAGCATCTAATGATAACAAATATAAAGCATGTTACTTCTAATAGTGCACCTGTTTTAATCTTACTGTACATTGATATAGTAACATTCATATTGCACTTCCAGGCAAAAAGGGCTGGACTTACCTAGACTATTAGTGAGTCTCATATGAAAATAGAATCAAAATATCTGGGGATCCTCTGAATAATATGCTGACACATATAATGATGAAAGCACAAAGGCGCGCTCATCCTCACAAAGAATTCAACAAAATACTTAAACAATATGTGGTTTTCTCTTCTAATTTAAGAGAAATGCAGGTCTGCAACAGCAGGGATAATTAATGAGGTAAAACAAACCTTTAGATTAATGAAGCGAGTTAGTTTTCCCACAATCAGAGTTCGTTGTTTAATTTTCACTGAAAACTAAGGCTGCAGGCATACGAACACAATTCTCAAATAAAATAAAAAATGATTTAATGGTATTAGTAACTATTTATTTTTTGGAAATTAGTCAACAGCACATTGTGGCATTAGAAAAATAATTTAACAAGGTCTACTAATGTTGTTAATAGTGAAAATCACCTTAATATGTATGTTCCTATGGCTACATCTATTGTGTCTAGAATACAGAAAGATCTTAAAACAGTCCCAGGGTTTACTAGCTAATATGAAAAGGAAAGATGGTTTTGAAATTGATATTTAGAAAGAGCAATCAAGTCTTTTCAATTACAAATAATTAATTTTGATTTCAGCCAATGAAATCAATAGGCAAGAAAACAGATCTCTCGTCAATTAGGACTGCTTCTCTACTATCACTTTAGCCTGTCTTAGAAATTTTCAATTGACAACACAGTGTATCAGCATTAAGCAGTGCAACAATTTAAACATGACATATGTCCAAAAATTTAAACCTACAAACCCCTCTATTTATACAGTTAAGACTAGGGCTATACTCCCATCACAACCACAGGTCTGAGGAGTGGTTTGTCATTCGATTGCACTATTATCTTTTTACAATCTTGGTATTTCACTCCAAAACAAAGTAACCATAGCATCTTATAGCACAACACGTCTGTCTACCATACACTATTGAAAACATTGCTAGTGTGCAATGGTATTTAAGTGCACAGAGTATGTCTGACATCCACTAAATTCTGTTACCTATCGCAGAATTGTATTTTACTGAAATCCAGATATTACAGTTTTCTCACTCATAACACAGCATCTCCTTGCCTCTCACCTCCTTGAGTAACAGGAAATACATATATCTAGAAAATAGATATTAGAACATTTAGTTGCTAAATTTAGCCCTTTTCCAGTGCCTTGCAGAGGAAGAAGTAGACCTGAACCTTTAAATTACCCAGTTAAAAGCCCAGATTCAAATGACCATAACCTCCAGGGACAACTTCTGCATGGTTAATGTATTAGGACAATTTTACCTGAAAACAGCATATATATCAGCCCTGCATCACAGGTGTGAATAGCAGTAAGGAACCAAATTAAATTACAAAAACCAAGACACCACTTTTCTCCAGAAGAAGTCACACTAAAGACAAGCGACTTCTTTCTGAGCAACTCTAGGAACTACATGATATTCAGGAGCATCCAGAACTTCTCCAGAGGCTTTTGGAGGTCTACTCAGGGAGTTGTAGTCAGTGCAAGACAGAGTGGCTCCCACTGACCACTGTATTTTTCTACCTATTTCAATAATCAGACATTATAATATTTCCTTTTACGTTACAAGACAGCAGAAGATGCCCAAATGCTTATAGATGTCAAAAGAAACAATTGTTTAACTCCACTTTCTAACTGTGGATTACACATTGTCATGCTGCAGGAAATAAGGCAGCTAAATTCCCCTAAAAATGTGGGCCTTAAGTAACTTAAATCTCACTGCTTTCAGAAATAGCTTTTTATTTCTAACATTGCCTACATGCTTTTGAAATGCAGGATGACTCTATAAATAATAAAGCAATATTTGAACACAAATAATAAGTCAGACACTCCTCACCCTTTCTCTCTACCTTCCAGATACATTTGCATGATATAAATTGTATTTGGAAAAAGAAATGTTAAACTTGAGATAGTCAGTGAGAACACAGAACTGCAAAGGAAGTATTTGCACAGCCACCCAGAGATCTTTCTGCAGTTTGTCATCTTTGCAAAGAGCAGTAAAAATAACATGCAATTCAAAGATGAATGATGCACAGCAAATTACACAAGGATTGCCATGGGTCAGTCCCGGGATACATCTGCCCCTATATTCTACCTGTAATGGTGAGCGATACCATTCCTGTACCAGCATCAGACCCCTAACCATCAGGTGTAACAGCAAGAAGTATACCCTTTACTTTTGGCCTCTGCATCTTGTGACAGTCTGTAGAGTACCACAATGCTTGACAAAAATAGTATTTTTTTTCTTTCAATCCACCACCTGGTAGTCAGTGGAAGTTTCTTAGTTCTTCAGCAGGAAAAAGAGTGGATAATTGTTCCCTGTGTTTCCTCTACACGATCAACAATTTTCTGGAGCACTATCATATCCATTCTTACTTGTTTTTTTTCCAAAAAGAAATTTTCCATTTAAACTCTCCGTTTCTTACCTCTGAGTATCTACATTGCCCTTCCTTCTCTGAAGCTTCTCTAAATCTACAGTGTCCTTTTTAAGATGGCATGACAAGAACACAAAATTTAACTTCCTATTTGACATCTGATAACTGTTAAGGATTGAGCTGACTTTTTTCAGAGACCAATCCACAGCAGTTCCAGAACCGCTCCTGAATTTTATATACGATTAATCTGCAGTTATCAACAAACTCAGTCATTCAGTACTGTTAAATCCTTCTGCAACACTATAATCTTTTCATTCCTTGTCACTCTCTTGAATCATTTTGGATGATCTGCAAACTGTCACCTCACACTCTCCTTTTTCAGATAATTTTTTATTGTGTTAAACATCACGAATCACTGTATAGACCCTTGAAAATATCCACTGGTAAAACCTTCCCTCTGAAAATCTATTTCCACACTGATGTTTCAACCTTTTTTAGCCAAAAGAAGGCATTCCCTCTTAGTAGAGAAATCCAAGTATGGTTTATTGATTAGATTTATCTACACCTTTGACTCCTCCATAGATCTTAATACATTTATGAGATATGACTTCCCTTCAAGAGAGCCATGTTGACTATTCACTTCATGATCATCCAAAAGTTTATTAATTCCAGTGACTGTTACAGCTTGGCTTTGACCGATTTACCTGGTGTGGGATTCATTGGGCTGTAGTTCCTAATGCATTTCAAGGCTTCCTAGGGTGCTTTTTAAAAAGTATGAACAGTATATGACACCCACATTCCCCTTCAAGTAAAGCCAATGCTTGTGAGTAGTTACATGCCACAGCTAAGAGTTCAGCAATTCCCTGTTTGAGCTCTCTTCAAATTTGGTCTTTGCTATAATACTCATTTTTCTGGTTTGCTCTGCACCCTTTTCTTTTGACACTTCAGTTTGAGATGCTCCTTCAGACTCCTGTCCCCTTCTTTCATTAAGAACATGTGCAATGTGACACAGCCTCCCTTGCTAGTTTCCAAAATACTTGAAAAACTTTTACTGGTAGTTTATAGTTTACTCTTCCATTTCAACAGGACTTTCACTTTTTAAGGGAGGTTGGGGATTTTGAAGAACCCTCTTACAGTCTTTCTGAACCTCCAATGGAAGTAAAACTGTTTGTGTTAACTGTTTGTCAGCTATTTGGTTGTCACACAAATTTACAAAACCCAAAATCTCCTGACAGTAAATTCGTGACTGAAAGCAGTGGCAGTTCCTGCTACTAATTTATTTGCAATGAGATAATTTCCCTAGCTCTTCAAAACAATAATTCCTTACTTCGAAAGCTACTGTATAAGGGTCCACACGGTTCATTACATAAACAGCAGGGAGTCCCTCCTTGAGAGAATGAAGGACAAAAAATGGCAACCTAGCTGTATTTTGCCTCTAGTCCTTGATTTAAAAAGCTGATGGGAAAATTTCAGTCTAATTCTAAATATGTAATTAACTCTGACAGTCTAATAAGAATTTTAGAGAATTGTTCTTTTGAAAAGCCTGTGAAGAAAAAATTGTTTTTTGTTCTTACCTCTGCTGTAAGCAAATATGGCACTAGAATGCACTGTCTTCATCTGCTATAAATTATATACGTATATGTGTACACATAAGTTATGACCAGTGAACACATGCTTAATTTGTTCCCAGAATTAAAAGGCTGTTCAGGATGGGAAAGTTTTCAACATAATGAAATGTGGCCAAAGCTTATTTTCCTGTAAACAAGAAGGAACTGGAGGATACATTCAGCACCTAGCATGTTCAGAGTTCATAGCAGGTGACTGTGAACTACGTCTGTACCTTTTTTACCTGAAAAGTGTGAAATTGCCAATCTTTGTGGAATCTTGGGGAAAAAAAACACAATCAATTTTCTGCTGCTTAGAGAGTCTTTCATCAGTCATCCCCTAAAGAAAACACTACGCCTGTTTTTTAAGATTTCTCATTAACAGATAATTACACTTTTTTCCAAAGCATTATTGACTGTATCATGATCATGTTGGTGTTTTTTCTTTTTTTTAAAATGATACAATTTATTAAATAATAATTACTCTAAGATTCTCACAAAAAATAAATTAATCAAATTCAGTAATGGTACTATATGACTTTTTAAAAAATTAATCCATGTATAATAGATTCTATTAATTCAAATTAATTTTTGTGTTCCAGTGACCCTTAACAAATTCAGATTAGAAAGCCCAACAGCACAGTAATAATAGATGAAGCTGATTTATTATGTTTTCCTATTTACACAATTCCAGCGTGCCCTGTATTGTTCATTAATTTTATTGGTGATAAAATTCATATAGATCCTTATAGTCTTTCCTTTACATAATTAGCGAGTTCCCCATTGCAGACATTGCACTTTGAATATGCCTGATTTAACCATTATTCCAACCTTACAAGGAATAATAGCTTCTTCAGTAACTTTTAAGGGCTTGTTTGTTAAGTAGAAAAGAATCTGTTGAGGAAAGGCTGTAACACTAAACACCTGCTTCTTTAGTCTGGTCCTCTAAAAAAAAAAAAAAAAAAAATTGGCATTTAAGTCACTATGCTGCCTGATCCAATGTAAGCCTGTTGGCTAGTTTCAACCAAATTTGACAAAAAAAATATATCCAAGATACAGTGTTCACCTACTAACACCTGCAGAGACAGAAAGGTCGAAAGTTTCCATTTTGCACATGTGTATTCATTGCCCAGTCAGGCTAGCTGTAGCTTCAGGGTGTGCTCTCTCCTATCCCACTCTGAAATGCCAGAAAGTACAAAATAACAGCAGTGGTACTGAGGGCACTGTGGGATGATTTAGGGTCGTTGTCCTTGAGGTGTTATCACAGATAAGAGGACCTGGGTTTGTTGCAGGCAACTAATATTTGTAGGATACCAGCCTTCATCACTTCAATTGCTCATGAAAATACTTGTAATATATTGTAAATCAGGTTTAAACATGAATTTCTTTTAAATTAATATAGCCCCTGAATTCAAGTTTTAGCCACCCTCAGCTACATCTACACTTCCTTTTTTTTTTCCCCCAATTATAGTAAATAAAAAATATATTAAGACACATGTTATTGGATTATAGGGATCACTACTACTTGCAATTTCTGGACTTCATTGTTGTACAGGTTTCTATTATCAAAACCCGTTCTCATCTCCAGCAAGCTGAGTTGAAAATGTAAGCTTAATAGTTTTGTCCATGCATTATAGAAATGAAAGGAAAAAATTCTGAAGCAGTGCATTGATGATGTCTTCCTCCTCCAAGTGATAGAGGAGCCAGCAAGGAAAAGTGCTCTGATGGACCTCAAACTTGCCAACAACGAGGGACTTGTGGGGAATGTGAAGGTCAAAGGCAGCCTTGGCTGCAGTGACCATGAGATGGTGGAGTTCAGGATCCTGAGGGGAAGGAGGAAAGTAAAAAGCTAGCTCACTATACCTTAGACTTAAGGAGAGCAAACTTTTGCCACTTTAAAGATATCCTTGAGTCCTATGTGAAGAGGGGCCCGAGAAAGCTGGCTAATATGCAAGGACCACCCCCCCCAAGCTCAAGAGCACTCCATCCCAGTGAACAGGAAGTCAGACAAAAATGCCAGCAGGCCTGCATGGATGAACAAGGAGCTCCTGGACAAACTCAAACACAAAAAGGAAGCATACAGAGGATGTAAGTAAGGACAGGTAACCTGGGTGGACTACAGAGACATTGTTCAAGCATCCAGGGATGAAGGAAGGAAAGCTAAAGACCAGATGGAACTGAATCTTGCTAGGAATCTCAAAGACAAGAAGGGCAGCTTCTATAAGTACATCGGTGGCAAAAAAAGAAGACTAGGGAAAATGTGGATCCATTCCTGAATGACTTGGGGGACTAGGTTACACAGGACATGGAAAAGGCTGAGGTACTGAATGCCTTCTTTACCTCAGTCTTTATTAGCAAGACTGGCTTTCAGGAATCCCAGACCAGAGGGAAAAATCTAGAGCAAGAAAGATGTATCCTTAGTGGAAGAGAATCAGGTCGGAGAATACTAAACTGGACATACATAAGTCCCCGGGCCCTGGTGGGATACACCCACAAGTGCTGAAGGAGCTGGCAGTTGCCATTGCAAGGCCACATTCGATCATCTTTGATGGATCATGGCAAATGGGAGAACTATCCAAAGACTAGAGGAAAGCAAATGTCACTCCTATCTTCAAGAAGGGCAAGGAGGAAGACCCAGGGAACTACAGGCTAGTCAGCCTCACCTCAACCCCTGGGAAGGTTATGGAGCTGCTAATCTTGGAAACCAGTTCTAGGCACAACAAGAAAATCATTAGGAGTAGTCAGCATGGATTCACCAAGGAGAAGTCATGCTTGACCAACCTGATAAACTTCCACAATGAAATGACTGCCCTGGTAGATGAGGGGAGAGCAGTGGATACTGTCTACATGGACGTCAGTAAGGCATTTGACACTATGTCCCATAAGATTCTCATAGAGAAGCTGTTAATGTACAGACCGGATGAGAAGACAGTGAAGTAAATAGAAAACTGGCTGAACAGTTGGACCAAAGGCTGGTGATCAGTGGCACAAAATCTAGTAGGAGGCCAGTAACTAGCACCATACCCCATGGGTCCACTCCTGTTTAATATCATCATTAATGATCTTGATGATGAGGCAGAACTTACCCCCAGCAAGTTTATTGATGACACAAAACTGGGAGGAGTGGCTGATACACAAGAGGATCATACTGCCAGAGGGACCTCAACAGGCTGGAGAAATGGGCTCCATGGAACCTCATGAAGTTCAACAAGGGGAACTACAAAGTCCTGCACCTGGGGAGGAACAACCCCATGCACCAATATATGCTGGGGGCCACCCAGCTGGAAAGCAGCTTTGCAGAAAAGGACATGGGGGTCCTGGTGGACACCAAGTTGAACATGAGCCAGCAATGTGCCCTTGCTGCAAAGAAGGTTAATGGTATCCTGGGCTGCATTAGGCAAAGTATTGCCAGCAGGTCAAGGGAGGTGATCCATCCCCCTCTACTCAGCTCTAGTGAGGCCACACCTGGAGTACTGTGTCCAGTTCTGGGCTCTTCAGTACAGGAGAGGCATGGACATTCTGTAGTTCAATGAAGGGCCACAAGATGATTAAGGGACTGGAGCATCTCTTCTATGAGGAAAGGCTGAGAGAGCTGGGATTGTCTAGCGTAGAGAAGAGAGGGCTCAGGGCAGATCTCAAGAATGTATATAAATACCCAAAGGAAGGGAGCAAAAAGCCCCAAATCAGGCTGTTTTCAGTGGTGCCCAGTGATGCAACAAGAGGCAATGGACACAAACTGAAACACAGAAGGTTCTGTCTGAACATCAGAAAACCCTTTTTTTAGTGTGACGGCAACTGAGCTCTGGAACAGGTTGCCCAGAGAGGTTGTGGAGTTTCCCACCTTGGAGATCCCAAAAAGCCATCTGGACACAGTCTTGGGCAACTGGCTCTAGGTGGTCCTGCTTGAATAGTGGAGTTGGACAAGATGTTGAATAGTGGAGTTGGACAAGATGACCTCCAGAAATCCCTTCCAACCTCAACCATTCTGTGATTCTGCCGTATAGACTACAAATGACTTGATCCACTTCTGAATTGCACAAACAGGATTGCAAACTAAGTGGTAAAGGCGATTAACCAGAAAGGTTGGGAAAAAAAAAAAAAAAAAAAGGTTGCCTTTAAAGGGCAGCTGGAAAAGAGAAACAGATGTTTTGGAAAGGAGAAGGAAAATTTTTTATTGAATTAAAACACAGCTGTCATTATAGATATTAACATCATACTCCACCTACCCTATTGATGTTACTATACATCGCTCTAAAATGCAAGAGAAAAAAAAATTCAAAAGAAGAATCATCCGTGTACGACAAAACCAAGAGCAAAACACAAAAAGGTTAAAATTAGTTAGTAATCATTGAAGAGATCCAGAAGGATCTTAAAGAAGGAAGAAAATTACTATTGTTCCCTGAGTGACAGCTACTTACTCCACCTTACAGGTGAGCCATATATATATATATACACATATATATATATATCTTTTTTCCTTCTGGAAATACTCTGCCAACCATCTTTCTTAATACTACTTTAATAAGCCACAGCTAGTAATATCAAATTTGTCACCAGTCCAGTCTGCAAAATGCCTTTAATAAAGTTTTTCAGTAGTGGAAGTACCAAGTTGACACTATGACAGTATTTAGTCTGCAGACTGGCAGGGATAAATTATTTTTCTTCCTAAAACGTCATTCATTTGGGTACTGCTTTATATTACACTATACACTTGCTAACAACTGACTTTGCATAATAGGAAACCAAAGGACTAATTTGGAATGAAACAGGAAAGTGATTGGGTGGAGAAGGTACAGTATTCAGATAACAAAGAGATCACATCCGAAGCAGTATGAATCAATTCATAGCTATCAAATAAATCTCTTAATTGATTTAAAGGAAGTTCTATGGTCATGTTCTCTCCACTAACTTCTATATTCTGCAGATCTCATCTTCTTGCTAGTAACATATTAACACAGCACTTTGGTAAGTAATGTTGAATAAGACTGTTGCATTTCTCATCCTACTTAAAAGAAAGTGTTACCGTAAGTAGATCTGTAGGAAGAAATTTTACAAATTAGAGGTGTCAAGCACACAGAAATCCTGGATCCAAATATCCTGTTTTACCAATCTGAGATTACAGAATTAGGCCCTACATCTTGTTAAGGTTAAAATGTGGCCCTACTAAGAATGCTGAGATCAAGGTTTTGCTCTAAAGTATATATTCAATAAGAAAATAGCTTTTTCAAGCTGGACAGGTTGAGTGGTTATTTCAAACAACTGAATTAAACCAAGACAGAGAAAAGCCAAGGTAGATAACAAAAAACTTTCCATTAGTCAACTCAGAATATAGAATCATCTTGAAAGACTGTAAAAATGAAAGTTAACAAAAAATCAGTATGGTTTCATGAAAACCACAGAGAACCGAGTTAGGGAATGGCAATTTAATCACTATTATTCTGCATCACTAGAAGGGGCTTTCTGGCTGCTGCTGTTGATGGCACTCTCCATTCATAGTACGGTCAGTAAGACCAGATACAGAATCACACCCTTCATGTGATTCTTAAAACATGAGCCTGGGGGTTTAACTTGGGTCAAGGAAGCTGGAACAGGCCTGGAGTTTTGGGAAGATTCACTGGGTTTGTTTTTGCAAAGATCACTATAATTAACCATTTAAGAAAAAAACCCATTATGTAAAGGTGTCTAACATCAGGCAACATTAGGCAAAATAGCTGTTGCATCTAAAAATAATCCAAACATTTTCCTTAAACTTGAGTCTAAAATTCAATTAGTGTGTCAATGAAAAATTAGCTGCCAGGGTTTTATTTCATCTTAGTTACTTCACACAGGTAATTTACGGGCAGGGACAGACTTTTTTACCTCTACCTTCACCTGCAACACAGTTTAAGATATCACCTTCCGAGATCAAAGTTAACACAAACAATGTGACAGTTAAACTGGAGTATACTTTGCTGAACAACTTCAGAGCATAAAATCTCTTCTGCTTGGTGCTCTCCATAAGGTCTTTAGCATGATTTATTATGAAGCAGGAAATTAGGTACTGGATATTTCAATATTGGGCAGAAAATTTAATTCCATCGTTGCCATAGAACTGCTTTATCTCCAACAAACTTGTATTCATAGTAACTAGATTAGAAAGTATTCCTCAAATGTTTAAAAATTCTTTTATATTTATTAAAAACACCAAATACTGAAAAATGATGGTAAATTCTTATTATTTTTCAGTTTTCCAGGGCACCTGCTGCTCAAGTGTGATTCTTCTGAAAGATCTTATGTAAACAGGAGTACTTTAACAAGGCTTTCCATTAAAATTCTGTTAGCTTAAAGAGAACAAACGTATTCTGTTGGAATTGTATATATGACTATCAATATTTTTTAAAAAAGGCAAGTTTGAGGAGAGACCTTTCAGAAAAAGAGATAAATTTGAAGTGCTGTTTTCACTTAATGGTTTGTCAGGACATCAAATACATATCCTTTAATGAAAATTAATATGCTGTAGTTTAATAATTCATGTACTTGCATCGAAAGCCCTTTAATTTAATGGAGTGCTGTTCATTTCATTACATTCATTGCTGAGGTAGGTTGGTATTTTTCCATGAAGGTCAGAAGTGTGCCATTCCTTTATGCAAGCCATGAATTTGATCAGATGTTAAACTCTGACATCTCCAATGGTCCGTTCAGGTCCAACTTGGCAGGGTATTACACATTTTCAAGAACACTAGAATAGCAGGAAACCTCTAGGTGTCTGTTCTTTCAGGATCAGAAGCAGCTGTATCATGCAACTGTGATCGTATATTTGTTAAACTTTGTATTCCCTCCTCAGTACTTCTGTTGGAAATTAATTCCTCTTCTTTGGGGACTAGGAAACTTTTCTTCTAATCTTACACCAAAATTTATATCCATTAGTTATTACACCAATGTATTCCTTTCACTTAAATCATTACACTCGCTTTGGATTTACAGAAAACACTTACTGTGCTAGGCTGAACAAATTGAGCTCATATATATTTCTGCTCAGTCTTACTGTACTAGTACCATAACTGGATTTTTCTCTAATCCCAATCTTTTTTCTTGCTGGATTAGAAAGAGCCTTATTTATTAAGACTGTCTTCACTGCCTAAGTGCTATTCATCAATAGCACCCCTTCCCCCCTACAGACGCTTTTCTATACATCTTTCTACCACACTTCATTTGCTGCTTGTTTCTATATCTTCATCTGCAGATGTGTCTTTTCCTGAATAGAATGACAGACATGCTTTAGCAGACTCCTCTCCTTATGTGCCATCAGACTTTGATGCAAGAAACCAGAATTCCTTGTACCTCAGTGACCTGGTTTCAGCTGGGACAGAGTTAATTGACTTCCTAGTAGCTGGTACAGCGCTGTGTTTTGGGTTTAGTATGGGAAGAATGTTGATAACATCCTGATGGTTTCAGTTGTCGCTAAGTCACATTTAGACTCAGTCCAGGACTTTTCAGCTTCTCATGCCCAGCCAGCAAGGAGGCTGGAGGGGCACAAGAAAGTTGGGAGGGGACATAGCCAGGACAGCTGACCCAAACTGGCCAAAGGGATATTCCATACCATGGGACATCATG